>PVJA010004231.1:67528-87992 GCA_004027025.1 Myocastor coypus | reverse complement strand
AGATCCTCTCAGTTCCATCTTTGCAGTCCACAGCTCTCCTGGTGTTTCCTTTCTGGTCAAACTCACATTTTAAATCATCCTGCTTGGCTCTTTTCTCTTGATTTTCAACATAAATCTGGCTAAAAGCTGCCAATAACAACCACGCCACTGCCCCAATAGTTTGCTGCTTTGAAATGTCTCTTGAAAGATTAATCAGTCCGCCATGCTTAATCTCAGTCTTAGGCAAAGTCTCTGGGCAAGAGCAAAATTCTGAAAGACTTTCAGCCAATCCATAGCACAAATCACCTGGAGTCCAATGACCAATGCTTTCCTTTTTTTCAGCAGAAACCTCCTCAGCCTGATCTTTACAGGCAGGCCTTCTGTCAGTCTTCTGGTCTAAGCTCTGACCAAAATCGCCCAAGCTGAACAGCTGAAGCCGTTCTACTGCTTTGTTTTTAGCCGACATCTCTCTGAGCCTTTCCTATCTCTTCCCGTAAGCCATTTCCAAAAGCTTATAATCCACATTGTCAGGTACAGTCACAGCAACGACCCCACTTCTCTGGTACCAAGTTCTGTCTTAGTTACTTTTT
Organism: Myocastor coypus; assembly: GCA_004027025.1. Classification (NCBI taxonomy): domain Eukaryota; kingdom Metazoa; phylum Chordata; class Mammalia; order Rodentia; family Myocastoridae; genus Myocastor; species Myocastor coypus. Next base: position 87,423 of record PVJA010004231.1, on the reverse strand, counting down.
GCTCGTTGCCGGAACAAATACCCAACATTCAAAATGAAGGAAGGAAAGGTTTATTTAGCTCACAGTTTGTGGAGGTTTCAGTCCATATTCGGCTGGCCCAAGGCTGAGTGGAACAGACAGAGAGCATCCAGTTCATGGCGGTGGAACAGCAACAAAATGGCAGCAGAGGCAGCCAGTCAATCAGGGCAGCAGAGCAGCAGCAACAGCTAGAGCTCCAGTCTGTCTCTCTGTCTCTCCTTATATTACATTCAGGCTCTCCGCCTTAGCTCCCGCCCTAGGCTACACCCATAATCCCAGAAGTACTTCCACCCATAATCCCATCAGTACTAAAACCTATAATCCCAGGGATCATGGATCAAGTCTCAAACTCTAGCAGTCCCTGCCCAATGACTCCATGAGGCTTTGGGGGGACAACTAGACATAAACCATAACACATAGGAACTTAGTTGAGTGGGTATGAGGTGGGACAAGACTGTGGTCAACCGATGAGGTTACAAGCCTCATTGGTTGCTCAGGTAAAGTAGATTAAATCCAGTCTCTTCCTGTTGGGGATTGAGTTAGTGACTCAGTTGCACTCTTTCAAGGTGATTGATACCTGCTTAACCATATCAATTCCTGATGCCCATCCCCAGAGCAGCATGTAGTTGCTTTTGTTTGCTCTTGTCTTGAGATCGGGCCCACAGCAGAGGAGTGTCTGTCTCTAGTGGCAAAGTCACCTTCTCTTCCATGTCGTCCTTGAGGGCCTGGCCCTGTCTGACTGCCTATAACATTTCTATCTAATTCAGCTGCCTACAACAAAACGCTGTATTGAAGTGAGGTCCCTGGGGAGCAGTAAGGTAGGATAGAGGCCACCCGCCCACGTGGCCATTTGGGCACCCACTTGCATAGCATGAGAGGAACATGCCATATGATCCCATGAGTTGCCTCTGCTAACATGGTTTCACTTCAGTGGGGTGTTCATCTCTGCCACATCTAAGTTGCTTTCTCAAGAGAAATACGGCAAGAGCCCAGATCTGCCTTGTAAGCCACACACATTGAAATATATAGTTCTATCATTAAAATTAAATTTAAAATTTTACATCTCTCTTCCCAGAATCAAAACTTGTTACAAATAAATTATTTCACACAATGTGTGCATGAGAAGCAGGCCTTATGTGTCGTCCCTTAGGTTGCTTTAGTATAATTTGTATTGGGCATTGACATTAATAACTGTCTCTTATGGTTATACCTAGACGTCCCCTCAAAGTCTTACGTGGCCATAGGACTTTCAACAGGCAGCTGAACTTAGAGCATCTTATGCTGAGATTAAGAGGGTGTGGTTAGTAAATCCATCCATTGACTTTGGTGCATAGTTCTGGTTAGGATTAAAGGTGCATAGAGCAAGCAGCCTAGACCCAATCTAAGGAACAGAAAGAGTCTCCTGCTTGTTGCCTTTGCTATCTTCTTGTTGGGAGCCGCGGGAAGCCAGGAGTTTGATCGCGTGTGTGTAGGTAGGACTGGGCCTGCGTGCCATGAGCAGTAGGCTACCCCAGTGCTGAGAAGAACTTCCTGCTGAGAAAAAACATCCTGTCTGGTTCAGGCCAGCTATTGGTTGCTGGGTAGCCTTGTGTCATGGGATGCAAACTTTGTGGAAGTATAAATGAAGGATCGTTTCTGTGTCCATTGAGTTAGTCTTGCCCATCAGGCAGACTGACGATCACCTAGCCCAACTTTTCGTATTGTCTATCTTTCTCATTCCTACCACTGTGTCTCCCTGGGGTTGAACCATAAGCAGTAAGATCAGCGGATCCCTACATCTATGGATCCCTACATCTTCTCTCCGCCATGAGTCCACCCTGCCTTGGAGCCAAGTGCTAATGGACTGAAATCTCTATCAACTGTCAGCTGCACGAACTCTTCCTGCTTTATCTGTGGGTATCACCAAGAGAAAAGTAACTAAGATGCAGTCTAAGAAAAATACATACCTGTTCAGCATCTCTAGTAGAAAAGCCCAAAGTCTAAAGGCTCCAAAACCTGAAATGATCCAAGAACTGAGGTTGCTGGAGGGACCACACAGTGGCACAAGTGGAAAAGATTGTACTTGACCTCATGTGATGGGTGCCAGCAAAACCTCAGGCACACTAAGTGCAGCACACACAGCCTCCCTCAGGATCTATGGATATAAATGAGCTGCATGTTTAAGCGCTGAGATTTGGGGTCCATTTCCTTTGATTTACTATTTTGTGCATGAAGATATTTCCAAATCCCTAAAAGTCCAAAATTAAAAACATTGAGAGCCCAAGAGTTTCAAATAAAAAATTGGGAATTTCATTTCTTATAACAATTGCTTGATATTTTCCAATCTATATAACTTTCACAAATCTTTTCACACAATTGCAACATTGAAAATGTGAGTTCCCATTTCTAGTATGATACAGTATTCATTTCTAGTAGCTTTGCATCATATGCTAGAAAAACAGATATAAAAGACTTAAGTAGTACTGATAGTAATTTTGCCTATAATTATCCAATGGCATAACTGTACTGCTAAATATAGATGACAAGTATAAAGTGACTGCACATAATATTAATAGCAATAATTAACTAAAGCTCTGTCATTACTCCTCCGGACTTGAAGCTACACTACAAATGTATAATATTTAAAACATCTTATTAGCCTATGTAGACATACAGACCAATGGAACAAAATACTGATCCGAGCACTAAGCCCACACCTCTAAAACCAACTAATTATTTTAATGTGATAAGACTATCAGCTAGAAAAAAGTGGAAGTCTTATTCCCAAATAGTGGAAGGAAAGTATAGCTAGGTGAGGTGACTTTATAGCTCACAGATCACAAGCTTGACTTAAAGTAGATTAGAGACATACACTGAGACCTAAAACTATAAAATCACTGGGGAAAAAAAAATAGGGGAAGGGCTTAACAGCATTGGAATGGTAAGGAGCCTCTGCATAAGATTCCCAAGGACCCAGAAACACAATCAAAATTAGACCAATGGGATGGTATCAGTTTAGAAAGCTTCTTTCATGGCACTGAAAATATATCCATGTAAAGAGACAGTCTTGGGACCAGCAAGATAACTCAGCAGTATAGAGCACCTGCTTAGGCAAGCTTAGGCAACTGCAGAAACCTTAGTTCGATTCCTGGCACCACATGCTGTGCCAGCCCCACCCACAGGGCAGGCTGAGCCTTCCATAACATAAATAAATAAAATTAAAATGAAATAAGATAAAAAAGAAACAACTTACACTGTGGCAGAAAATATTTAAACTATACATTTGACTGGGTCAATTATCTAGGATATATCATGAACTCAACTAACCTAATAAGAAAACCAAAACAGCTCAATTAAAATGAACAATAGTGCTAGGCACAGTGGTGCATGCCTGTAATCCCAGCACTTGGGAGGCTGAGGCAGGAGGATTACTGGTCAGTGTCAGGCCTGCCTGGGCTACACAGTGAGTTAAAGATGAGCCAGAAATACATGGAAAGACCTAACTGTTTATAAAATCACAATAATGCCTCCAATTAATTAATTAATTAACTAAACAAACAAAATGGAGACTAGTATAAACTGACCTTTTCTAAATGAAAATCACCAAAGAATACATGAAAAGTATTCAGTTTTCCTAATTACTAGTAGCAAGGGTAAGCCAAAACCACAACAAAATATCACCTCCCTGGGCAAGTAAGCTCTGGGGATAGAATTTACATCTTTCTGCCTACTAGAAGAGGGGGGATTGAAAGGAATAAAACAAAAAGGGTGGGAAAAAGAGGAAGAGGAAGAACCAAGGAAAGAAAAAGATGCTGAAAAGAAAAGGAGGGAGGGAGGGAAGGAGGGAGGGAAGGAAAAATTCTGACCATATGCTATTTCTTTCTTCCATCAACAGTCATGCCCAAGGCTCTCAGAGCTTCTGGCGGAGTACGTTTTCCTGAGTCAGCTCTTCCAGCGTCAATGTGAAGGCGCCAATAGGAAAGATGGCAAGAGAGGGCTCATTTCTAAGAGCTACCCAGAGACTCAGTCACGGTGGCAAGGCAAGCCCCTCCCTGCCATCGGTCAGGATGACTCAGTTACTGAGCATGGAATCCCACTGCGGCACTCTGCTAGGAATTCTGGAAGGACAATGTAAAACACACATAAGGTCTACTAAGTTTTCCAATTCTAGTTTTTGACAAAATACTCATCACACACTACACAGTATTTTGGAATACTTTCACATTAAAGTAGGAATCCTTTGTGAGGAAATAATGCATCTCCAGGATTTCCTAGAATGAGTAATGGTAACTTTGTCTGATCACAGATTATTATTTAAAAGCTAATTTACGTTCACAGTTTATCTTGCAAAACGTTTTCACACAAGCCATAGTCTCCAATACTTAGAGAACGCTGCTATTTAAGTGTCACATCCTATGGGCAGAAAAAAAAAAAAAAATATTTCTCTCTTCTGTCATTATTGGATGAAGCTTTCTCAAATAAGTATTTGTAAGTCTAGTTGGTTTGCCTTTTAATACACCATACCCTTGCTCACTTTTCCCAGCTGCTGAAAGTGTTACAACAGCCTCTGTGTTGGTTATTGTTCTCAGTGCTGAGACAACAGAGACCCTGAGGTAAGGGCGGGAAGGGTTACTCTAGCTCTCTCTGTAAGGGTTTCAGTTCACAGTTGGCTGGCTCCAAGGCGGGGGCTGTGGCAGGGGTCGTTGCAGGGGAGAAAGGGAGTGGAAGGAAGCCACGTAGTCACGTGTGACAAAGAAGCACAAGAAAGGACAGCGGACCTCTTCCTGTCCCCTATACTCGACCTGGGCCTGTGCCCTCAGGTGGGCAGTGCTCGTACCCAGTGGGGTGTGTCCCACTGCCCACCCTCAGACCTGTGCCAAACCAATCCATGGACTTACCTCGGGATCACACACCTCAGAACACCCTAGATCCAGCCCTCTCCTGAGCCCCACCTGTGGCACCAATAGCCTTTGGGGGCATGCCAGGACACAAGTCAGAAAATCATCTTTAGTTATTAGTGTTAGAAGAATTATTATTAAAAAGATAACAATTGTTATTATTAAAAGTATATATATACATATATATATGTATATATATATATGTATATATATACTTTTAATAATAATATTATATATATATATATATATATATACTTTTACTTAAATTTTGAGTCTATACAATGGAATGACCTTTTTATCATTATGAAATGTTCTTTCAAATAGTAAAATAATATTTTCACTGTATTCATAAAGAAATAAAGATTTAGAAAGGCTAAGCCATTTGCCAAAGCTAAAATTGCAAGTTAGGCTGTCACATTGCAAAGCTTTTATTCTTTCCACTTTTTCATTTTTTTCCAAGGACAAGTTTTTCATTACTTTTCACACTTTTTAGGAAGACCATTAATTGCATATGTAAAGATCACTGGCCACAAAGCTTTGTATTGTGTACTGACTGTGAGAACTATGGATGTATTACTCTGAAAGACTGGAGAGAATGATAATATTTTTTTCACTTTGGGAAAAAATATATTGAATTCACAGCTTTCATATATTTTACTTAAAAGAGGACATGGCCTCAACAAGTCATGAATGACATGAGAAAGCTCACCTATCAGGTAAAAAGTGAGATAGTAAATAAAAATATAACAATACATGGACAGAATATTTTCATTGGAATAAATATACTGTGTATATTACACTCTTCAACTGAAGCTAGTATGTGATAAATACCTATCTCCTAAGAGGCCTGGCATCAAATTCAACCAACCATAGGCTGATATGATTAAGCTACAATTATTTCTATATTTAATTGTGCCCCTTGCCTCTGTATAATTGTAGAGAATTGTGATCCCCCTTTATGGAGCACTTAAAAAGTGCTTCAGCCAGTGTTTCCCTTTGCTGGATCACTTTGGGGCGAGTAACTAGAATGCTTTTGAGACATGGGGTTTACAAATGGTAATGGAAACATAACATTTGCTAAAGTGGTTCTACTGTGGATAATCAGATAGAGGTGATATCTGCAGACAGGTGCCTCACATGTGTGAAGCTCTCGCCGCCTTGGCAGCTTTTCTGTAATTGACTTGTATAGCTCCCAGTTTCCAGCGGGTTTTATAGGCCTAGTGACTTGGAAAATGTTTATAGGTAACAATAATTCAGGATCAGTCTTCTCAGAGTGACTTTCTTTTTCATTGGTTTTTCTAACAAGGCTTCTAATTGAATTTGTCAGCAACACAAATGTGAGCACGCATAACTGCTGACTTACACTTTATACTTAACCTTATTACTCTAGATAAATATTTAAGCGTTTAAAAAGTCCCATCAATAGAAATAAGGCGCTCACAGGAACACAAGTCAGGGTGTGTATACAGAAATAATTAATACTCAACATATCCATGTGTCTTTCCAAAGCAGCCCTTTAGGAATGATTTACAATAAAATCACAATCAATTAGCAATTGGGCTCTAAGGCTCCTTAGGACATAATAGAAATATAAAGGCAATTAGATTTTCAATAGACGTCAAAGAAGTTAATCCTAGCCTCGGTTCTAGCACCACAATCATCATGAGACTTAAAATTTGTACAGTAAAGAACCTGAAACAATGCTAGATACCTACTATGTATTATTAGAAGGAGGAGAAAAGAACAAAGAAAGAGTAAAAAAGAGGAGTTCAAGAAAGCAGAGGATGAGGTGGATGAAGAGACCACAGCGTTACAGAAGCCACCGGCTGCCAAGGCCACCATTGAATTTCACAAAATGTACTTCTTCCCGGGTGAAGTTTAGGAACTGAAAATGTTTTCTAATGTAATCGTCCACAATATTCTTCGAGACATTTCAGTTTAGGGTCATGCCAAGGGAACAACTCAGATGTCTTGCTACTAGAAGTTCATACAAGGTGTAAGTCTCAGGCACCACTGTAAGTTGGCTGCTATTGCTGCTTCTCTGTTTGCTGATCTACCTGAATCTACCTTTGCCGCGTGGGCAGCAGGCTCTTTACCGTCACCAGCTGTTGTCATCTGTATTCCTCAGAGACCTGGTACATTCTGGATAGCATCGCACTCTGAGCTCAAGCACATGTAGTTGATGAGCGCTGAACATAATATCTCAAAATATGCATGTACACAACTTTGTGAGGCTTGTAGATGTGTACTTTATAAACATTATTCTTAAGTACCCAATACATATTAGAAAATGCTTGTTTTCTAAACTGTCAATAACATTAGTATTTCTTACTAAGCATTTTTATTTATAGTGACACATTTAAAACAATGGATCATAACTACAAGAATATAATAGAATGTATGCTTCCATTTAGAAGATAGCTATAAAGGAAAAATAATTTTCTGTGTAGTAAAATTGGAAGAATTTCTCCAGGATTTATTCCTGGGAGATTTAATGAAATGCATTACAGACTTTTAGCACTATTAGAAAATACCAAATTTCCCTAAGTGACTGTTCCGATCTACATTCCTAAGAGCAATTTGTATTTAAGGAAAAAAATGCTATGAGCATGACTATCTCTTATTTTTAAAAATGAATCATATATAATGAAATGTTAGAAAAAGAATGCTACTATTTTATTGGGAATTCTATTTCCTGTCCTTAAAAATAAAGTAAGAAATTTGGATCAAAACAGCTCAATTCACCTAGATGTATATTAATACTGTTTTATTTTCATATTTATTATCTCAATGGACTGTCCTCAGAATTAGATTCTTGTCACTTAGTATCAATATAACTAAAAAATTGGGCTGTCTTTATCCAACCCATTATTATTGTTCATTTCTTTTCTCTGAAAATTCTTGTGTGCTCTCTGTATGGTATTCATGGCCTTGTAAGATTTTCTAGGATTACACACATCAGTTTTGCTCTCATAAACTGACAAACAGAAAATTGTGTTTTTCTAACAAACATCGCTGACTGCTCATCAGCGGGCGCCCCTGCTTCCCCAGAACATCGTAATCATTCCTAAGCGCCCACTTCTCACTTTGGGGCACAAGATGCATGATGGCCTAGGGCCAGATTCCACATGTGGCCAGAGGCCCTTGCGCACACGTGTGGTAGGTTTCTGAGAGTAACGGGCATGAGAAAGTCGCAGCTGAACAGAAGTGCCACTGCAGCAGTCACCTCATGGTCCTCTTGTGATCCGGGGAATACCAGAGCATAAACATTCAGAAACACAGGGTTACATCTGGGAGTTTTCCTGGGTCCTTAGCAACTTTTGTCTCATAGGATTCAGCAAATGGACACATCCGGAGCTTTCCATTTGTAGCCAGGGCTGATGACTGGGCTTTGTGGAAGGTAATTGGTCTGGAACATTTTAATTTGATTAGTGCATTAATCAATGTATGGTTTCATAATGTGTTGGCATTACCCGAAGATGGCAATAGAAACTCTTGGAGGCGGGCATAGTTTAAGGAAGGAAGTCCATCGCAGGGGAGTGTGGCAAGGGAGAAGAGGCTATCTGTGTCCCTGGCCCCTTCCCTTTTTCTCTTTCTGTCGCTGTCATGAGTCTGTCAGTCAGTCTCTCAGTCAGTCTGTCAGTCTGTCTGTCTCTGCCTCTCCCCCTCCGCATCTGTCTTGCTGTCTCTGTCTCTCTTCCTCCTTCCCTCCCATGTTCCTCTCCTTCTCTCTCACTGACCCCCTCATGTCAGCACCAGCCCTCTGCACAATGTCTGCCTCATCAGCCAGGCCTAACCAAGAGCACTGGCCCCTGACTCCTGACACCCTGAAACTGTGAGCCACAAGAAAACTTTCTTCTTTTACATTGAATTTCTTGGGAATTTTGTCACAACCAAGCCCTAACTGACATTCACTGTAGTGCATTGGCTCTCAAAACAAGCAACACATAAATGTTTTTGAATGAAAACGAAACTCATTTTTTCTTCAATATTCAGATGCTATCTGACAAGATTATTGTCATTATTTCAGGGAATAAGTGGAAAAATATCAAAACAAATGATACTTGTGCTGCATAGATTAAAAACAAAAAAAAAATCTACCTACATTCTACACAGTGAATATTTCATCTTAAACTTCATTTTTTTGTGGTAAAAACGATTAAACCAATTTATTAGTTTGTTTAGATTGGGGAGCTATTAAGATTAACATTGAAAAGCTTTATTTTAATGACCAGAATGTGATAGGTGGAGACAAAATGCTCATTTCCTGTTTTTCAAATGATTTCTTTCATTGTTTTTCTGTTCTCAGCAATTTACTATTACAGAGCAAAAAGCCCATTCAGTTATGTTACCTTAATTACAGTATTCCTTAAACATGTTTTATGCTTTTGAATTATTATGCTTCCTTAAAATCTTACATTACCTTTACATAAATATCCTTGAATAGGAATATATTCAATGTCAGAAATATTTTACTGGAAATATCTGTTATTTACCCAAATTTAAATTGTTAAAATAAACTGAAAAAAGTGTTTTACCTGTGTATTGATTCTGTATATGATTTTTTATTACTTTTAATAAGCAATAACAATTTTTTTTTTTAATGGAGCTAGAGATGGAACGAGGACCTTGCACTTGCCAGACAGGCACTTGTGGCCCTGTGCTATTCCCCGAACCCCATCAATGTGACAGTTTCAAAGCACATTAGTACTACATTCCCAATAATTGATACAATGCATATTGTTGTCCTCCTAGTAGTTATACAGAGCACAGGATGTAGATGTGAGAATTTTTCTAATTGTTTCTGGTACAAAAAATTTCTTCTTACTGAACTCAGAGAAAGTAGCTGTACACATAGTCCAATGCTCCATAATTGCAGTGGGTTACTGAAAAAACTGGCAAGGTGGGAAGCTGTTGACCTCCGTTGGTTTTTCAGACATTGAGTACATTGTCTAATCAGATTTTTGTGAATCACTAAACATATATTGTGTTAGTCAGCTTTGTCTTATTGTAACAAAACGCTGGATATAATCAACTTCAAGAATGGGAAGTTTTAGGCATTTCAATATGCATCTTCTGATGCCATGGCATGGGCCTGAGGTCAGGCAGAGCACAATGATGAGGCCATGGCGGAGGGGCTATTCATCTCCTGGTGGCCAGGAGCAGATGAGAAGGGCCACTCCGAGGAGGGGAGTGGACACAAGGTGCAGTCTCCACAGCTACAACCCAGGGAGGTGCTTCACAGTGTCCTCCTAGAATATTTGGCTTGGAACTCACCGTGGACTGCCCACTGGTGGAGGCAGTGCCCTTCTGGTAAAATCACCTCTGATGATGGTCCTCCTGTGAACATGTTGTGCGGTGATGAGGCACAAGGCGTACGAGTCTTGGGGACACTGCAGTTTTGAATCATAGCAAACACACTGCATATGAATAGATCACTGTTCTGATTTATCATACTGGGGCTAATGATTTTAAATGCATGAGCTAGCACTAAACTTCTTATATTTGAAATGCATTACATGCATGGACATCCGCATCACTGTGCTCTGCCTGACCTCAGACCCACACCACGGCATCATAAGACACGTACTGAAATGTCTAAAACTTTTCATTCTATTTATTTATTTATTTATTTATTTATTTATTTACTGTTTCAGAACCCTTGTTTGTTTATTCACTCATTTTCATGGCCGGCTCAGCCCGCCCCAAGGGCAGGGCTGGCGCAGCATGTGGTGCCGGGGATCGAACCGCGGTCCCTGAAGCCGCCCAAGCTTCCCCAAGCAGGCGCTTTAGACCACTGAGCCATCCCGCCAGGCCCCAAACTTTTCATTCTGTAAGTTGATTGTATCCACATTTTGCACAACGATACAAAGCTGACTAACACAATATAGAGAGCTACATGTTTTCTAAAAACTTTTCTTCTGAGTTCAGAATCAACAATTTTTCAAAAGTCCCTCATTGGCTCAGGAACTTTAATTAGTTCCACATATTGGCAGTATTCTATGCAGTTTCCAAAAGGAAGATTCTAAGATAATCTCTGGTATTGATTTCCACATAGAAAGCTATAACTTAGCTAGAGTACATTCCTAGCAAACTTTCCCAGTAACGAACGTTTCTGGGTTTCCACTGGGAACGGACTCTGCAGCTCTAAGCTAGGCAGTCAGCTGGCACTTCCCTATGGCAAGAGTCCACACCAAAAGCAAAACCTCAGATGGATCCCCATTGGGGAGAAAATCAGTTCCTGATGTGTTTTCAGTATTTGCAACTGAAGAAAATTTAAAAGTTTAAAATAAAGGTTAAAGCTCTGTTTTAAACTTTCGATGTTTCACCCTTTTGCATTTATTGTTATACCTTCTTGGATTCTTTTCACTTAATGATGATGACTAGTAAATTTTATTGTGAGATTCAAAACTAAGCATTTTTCTTCTGACAAGGTTGCAGCTACTATAGAATTAAGTGAAATCCCTAGTCTTATATTTGAACCCTAATAATTTGAGCCTTAAAATTACTTGATTATTGGCCACTAAAGTCAATCACTAAAGGGTATTGTGAATTACACTATATAATTATGCTTCAGAAATCTTTAAGTTAAAAAAAAGAACTGGTAAAGAAGAAAGACTTTTCAATGAACAATGGACTTTTTGTTTTGTTTTGTTTTCACGGTGGACAACCAGCATTTTTTCTGAGACAGATGCTTCAAAATATTTTCAAACACATTGTTATGCTTGTACTGGAATTGTCATGTACAGTTTCATTTACATATTTTTCATTATTATGAAGAGCTTTAATTGGAATGCTCCAATTCTTTGGTTTTAACTAAATCATAGATGAATTATTTTCCCATATTTCATATTGATAGTAATATATTTTCAACCATTGACAAAAGCTTTCAAATATTTTTGAAGACCTTTACTTTGTTTTGCCATAACATAGATATGAATACATTTTGTAGTAATGTGTAGCTGTGATAGACCCTTTTAACTTTTGTTAAATTGTTAGCACTGTTATTGGAAGAATGGTTGCAGTTTCTTCCAGAGTAACCATGCACTTTATAAATAGAGGCTTCTAATTTCTGTTTCATAACTGAGAAGGTAGATTTCCTCTGAAAAGAATGTCTATTTATTATTTGTTTATTTTCTTGCTAACTGTGAATGTGCATTTGTTGAGAAAATAACATTCCTTAGTATATAAATCATTTATGACTACAAACTCACAACTCTGTCACTGTAATTGTATAACGAACTCTCCTGCAATGTGATACCTCAAAGAAATGATAACATGTTGTACTATATTTAACACTGTAATCAGGTATTTCAATTCACTACTTTTAAATATTTTGTCTCTGATCCTCTTACACATCTCAAATGTCTCAGGAAACACAGATTTTATGGACACTGCATTTTTTTTTGGAGAAAAAGAAATCAAAGTTAGGTGCAATACGCGGTGCCCAGAGTTGAACTGGTTTTGCTAGACATCGCCAGACTTACCTCCTTAGGCTTTGCGGGTGCTTAGAAGAAAAGTTTAGCATGGGCATTTGGCTGAGCACACCCCAAAGAAGTTTTGCATCTGGGAATGAGCTCAGGAACTTTTAAAATTTAGATAACTTTTAAAATTCTCACTCAGTCTGCACAAAAGTGAGTATTTGAAGACGTCCCTGGAGAGAACTGTGCTGAGACTCCTCACCTGGACCTTTGAAGACTTTAAGGAATAAGTTATTCATCCCTGTGAAAGACGAACGTCTCCAAGGAGACCCCGTGGAAGACTACACGTGTGCAACAGTGGGGAAGGCGTTATAATCTCAGCCCTTGCAGAAGTAAAAGGGAGAAGGAATCCTTAGGAAGGGCAGAGCCAGAGGCGTGGATGGATTGCAAGAAAGAGAAACTAGAGGCGAGGCGGGATGCGCAGAGCTGGGGAGTGCCGAGCTGCGGTGTCAGGAGGGTTTGCCACGTAACTCAATTACGCTGCGGCTTTAATGCATGTCTCGCAATTGAGACTGAGGCAGCTCTGGGGAAACCACAAGGGTGCTGAGAAGAAGCAGCGTAAGTACCTTCCAGGCCAGGCCAGTGCTGCAGCGCGGAGCTCCCGCTCCAGAGCCTGGGCTGCTAGCCTTGGAACTGTCCGCGGTGACAGAAGCGGAGGTGGACAATGTAGGCTGGACATACTGGACACAGGCTCAAAGGGCTGAAGGGATGGAGGCTGGGTTTATCTTTGTGTCCTTCTCTATTAGGTTTATTGAGTAGATGGAGTTTGCACCTGAACTCGATCTGTCCCGGCTCTCCCTCGCCACTCTCCCTTTGACCCTTATTTCCAGAAGCCTGGTTTGATTCTTTCCTTCCTTGCTCGTCTTCCTTCTCCCTTCCTTTCTTCCTCCTAGTTTTGCTTCCCAGGTGAACATTTTCTTCCCACGTCCCTTATGCAAAATACCTCCCGGTGTCTCTGGGCTGGGAAACCCAATCCTCAAATGAGGACCAAAATACATGAAATATAGGAAGGACTGTTTTTAAATCACAAAATTACCAGAAAATTCAAAGAGCCTGTGTGACCTTCTCAAGGAACATGAAATTAACATCCTGATAGTGAACTTCAGAAAGACAATAATTAAAAAAAAAATATGAACTCACTCTATTTTATCCCGCTATTCGCTCTCTGCAGTCGCGGCGCTGCAATACCCAACCTCCCTCCGCGAGGAGGCGCTGCCGCACAACACAGCCGCCCGGGTTCCTGCAACCTGGCCGAGGCCGCATCCAGCTGCTAGCACGCACCCAGTCATCTGTCTTAACTCCGAAGCGCCCGATGCGGTGGGCTCGGATTCCAGGCACATCGCACATTTACAAGAACTATTTCCTCAGAAAAGGAAGCTGTGGTCCCATCGGCAGGAAGACACTTGGTTCAGCGATGTCAAGAGTTTAGCAAAAGACGCGAGGCCATGGAATCGCAACGGACCACAAAACCTATAGTGCTTCTCGGGTGACAGAGAAATAGCTGGGATTGATTTTAACAGCCCATTAAAGCCGGCTGGCCAACCAGGGAATCCATCCTCCGCAGTAATGAGACATGCCCTGGGGACTCGGCCTCGGTAGAATAAATAAATGAGGGTAATTCCTCCTATTAATTCAGTTCTCTGGGCCATTGATGGGAACACAGAATCGGATTCCTGAAAACACTGCACGGGGTGGAAAAAACCTTCTATAAATAGGTAGGAGGGAAACAGAATCTGATCCATTTTATTGTATCAGATTTCTGAAACCAAAATTTCCTCCTGCAGTATTTAAAAATATATTGTAGGAATAAATAGGGGTTTTCAGGATGATGTTCAAAACAGTATATATATATATATATATATATATATATATATATATATATATATATATATATCTGGAAGAGAAGAGGTTTAGGATTTGAGCGTCTACAGGCAATAGGAGAGAGAACAGTTTCCTAGTTCACAGGTACAGCCCTGGACCATGTCAAAGCATGACCAGGCCAGAATATTTCGTTAAACTTATGTACAACATCATGCCAAATGAGCATTACATTTCAGAGGATGAGCGGATACCATGTCTCATGGCAATCATGATCAGAAAAGTTTGAACACTAAGGTGGTGGTCAGGGTTAGGGGATATACCACAATGATCTCATGGATGTAAGTTTACGATTGACAGTCATTAGCCTTCGTGATTTTCTTTTTCTAAGACCTCTTGTAGATCCACAATCGGTGGATATTCACATCCTGTATACGGCTGAATAATGCTTGTTTTAACCTACATGCTGCCTCCGATCGCTTGGGCTCCATAGCACCATGGGGCTGGGATACGAACAGTTGCTGAGCATGCCGTTCACAGAATGCCAAGAACAACACATTGCTTATTTTCAAATAGAACAAATGCAATTTTTCTTTCTTAATATTTTCAATCTGTTATTGCCTGAAAAGAACTCAGGACTTAAGGCTATACAGAGTTGACTACACATATCTATTAGAAATCGCTGGCTTACAGTAGAAGAGACTGTAGCTTACAGTAGAAATCCACCCTCCAAGTGCTAAAACAGTTCAGTATTACCTCCTGCAGGGGAGTGGGTTCATGGTGTTTCTTTTTGCTTTAGATTAGAGGGGTAGGAGAATACCGGAGCATCTCAAACAAGAGGTTGAGCTACATGGTTTTAACTTCCTGTTCCATCCTCATCTGCTTAGCTATGGGGCTGATCAGGCTCCGTGACAGATAGGTAAGAAGAGTGAGATGGCGTGAGAGAAGTTGAAGATGCTTCAAGATTTCCTTCTGGGATAGTGGCTAGAAGTCATTTCAATCCACTAGGAATAGAAAGGAAATGTAAAAACATACTTGTGGGGGAAAACTGTTAGGTCAGCCATAATATAGTAGAGGTCACTAAGCTACTGGGCTACCCAACAGAGAAGGTCCCTGTTTCTCAGGTACAAGCTGGCAGGAGAAGGCACTGGCCTGAGTGTCCTCGGCCAGCATTCATTCTTGAAGCCGTGAGAGTAGAATCAATCATAAAAGTTAACAGATTGAAAAAAATCAAAAAGAAATTTATTAAGTGATGGTGCGAATGCTAACTTTTGGGAGGGCTACTTGTTAAATATAGGAAAGACATGTGGGTTGGGCTGGTGAATTAGGGCCGCACAGGATTTATCCACCCCTTAGGGAAATTCCAGCGGAGAAACTCACAAAGGTCTGCTCACCTAAGGCCTTGGGCCTTGGGCATTAAACATGGATGATTGAGGGAGAAGGCAGACTCATGAAAAGGTCACACCACATACTACCTCATTCTGGGGCTTGGGCTCTCTGGGGTGTGTGTGTGTGTGTGTGTGTGTGTGTGTGTGTGAGGGGTGTATTGTTTTTCATTTTTCATCGACACACTTGGACCTTGTGTCCAAGGTGGCTCCACTCTTCCCCATATGTCAGAAAGATGGCAAAGTAGTTCCCCTTGATTTGTGATTTTTTTTGTGTGTGTGTATGGTAAGCATCAGGCAACTGAAGCAGCTTTGAGATGTGCTTTACTGAAAAAACAGAGCAGGAAAAATTCAGTCACAAAAGAAAGAGCCCCTTGGTCAATCTGTCCATGTTTCTTTTCTCTTAAGAAAAGCCAGGAAGCCAGGCATGGTGGTGGCACATGCCTGTAATCCCAGCAATTGGGAGGCTGAGGCAGGAGGATTGGTGTGTGAGTTCGAGACCAGCCTGGGAGACAAAAGTGAGCTCAAGGCCAGCCTGAACTGCACAGCGAGACCCTGTCTCAAAAAGACAAAAAAAGAGAAAAAGAAAAGCAAAGCCAGGGCAAATTAGCGCCCTTGAGTGGAGAACCCAGTGGCAATTTTTTTTTTTTTTTTTAAATGAGCTATGTGTGTACAAACTAGGTTAGATGGAAATTTATTCCCTGAATATGGTTGAATCTGACTTTTGTCAGCCAGATGGTCTATGAAGAACAATAGCATTGATAAAAAAATGAAAGAGTGGAACCAAAGGATCTTCATTTCATTCATTCATTCACTCACTCATTCATTCATCATCTAATTAAAGGAAGGGTACTGACACAATGTCCTTTTATTTTAGGAAAGTAAGGTTTTTCTAAGACAAGAGATAGCAAAGAGCTGCTTATATATCAGAATATTTAAGATTTCAGATTTGTTGTGCTGTGGTATGTTTTGCCTTAAAGGAAGGTTAAAGTAAATAGAACCAGTAATTATCCACATTTTTCCATTAAAGAATTAATAAAATGTTGTCTAGAATGTCTAGAATGTGCTCCCCCAGCTCCAGATCTGATACTGGTTAGACTCACTATCTGTGAGACATTTGGTAGGGCACAGTGGTGACAGCCGTGCTTTTCTCTTTCGTGGTGCTGGGACTGAGGCCGGAGCCTCTGTAATGAGCTACCTTCCCAGCCGTTGATTGATCTCCTGATTGGGTGACAAGTTTTCCTGTGCCACTAAATTTCGCAGGGTGGGCTTGGGCTGGCAGCGCTCCTGCCTCAGCCTCCTGGAGAGCTGAGTTTAGTGACATGGATCACCTGCCAGTTCTTAGCTGGCAGAGACAGGTATCCTTTGTGCGAGAAGCAATGCACATCATGCAGTGCTCTGCCCGAGGCACAGCCTATGCCCCTAAGCATTTGAAACTCTGAATCTTTATTAAAAACTCTCTGCAGTGCTGACTCCTTCAGCTTTCGCTGTGAGCCTCTTTGAGCTCGAAGCCTTCTTGTCCGCAGCAAGTAGGTCTACAGCCGCAGTTAGGCACAATTGTAAAAGCAGGTTTCTGTGTTGCGGTATGCAACCTATCAACACAAGCTCATGCTCAGAGCAAGGTTTTGAGGAGCCTGAGTGCTGAGAACCATTTCTAAACATTTGAAAACAATCGTAGGAAACACGGAAGTGTGATTCCCAAGACCTGACATGACCTCTATACACACATACCTTTATTTTATGTTTTACAATTTCTATTGATTGCATTCCATATTTTGTTATTGTATTTATAAATAAAAATGAACTCATGCAAGTTGATGAACAAGTACATATGCCTGAGTGCACATTTAGGCTATTTACGGGGTGGAGGTTTCTCTTAATGATTTCTCGTCATCAGACCGGAAATTGAAATGAAGAGTATACATTCAATGTGATCTGCCAGCGATGTTCACAACACTCCAAGGAGAATGTGTGTGTGTGTGTGTGTGTGTGTGTGTGTGTGTGTGTGCGCGTGCTTAGGGAATGCAGGATGTAGGCTGTTGAGAAATTTCATACCAGGAGGCCCTAATGTTGCTTACAATAATAGAAGCGCTACATGAAAAAAAAAAAAATGTACGTTTAAGTCTAGGGCATGTAGTTCAAGTATAATAAGTGTTTAACACAAAAATTTAAATTTAACATGCAAAATACTAATTATGCTTTACAAATAACACTATTTGTTGGCTGTGGATCCCTTTGGGGGTGTTCACTGACTTGTTGCTTGGGTGTCAGTGTCTCAGGGACTTTAATGCCCTAAAGTATAGCAATGCACAACACCAGCACAGTTTTAGACTAGTTTCCTTGCCGTATATAACTTTAAATGTATCACTTCAGGCTCAAATAACACATCTATTGCTGAAATAATTAAAAATGAAAGCGCAGTCATGGTATCACAGACTTGCTATTTTTTTTTTTTTTTTAAATTGTTCTGAACCACGTAGGGTGATACATGCCTGGAGTTGCAGAATTCAGTGAGGCTGAGGTAGGAGGATTTACCATCATCAATCTGAATCCAGCCTGTAAAGCCTAGTGACTGACTGAGGCCAACTTCACATTAAGAATATGAAGGGCTCAGGATATGACTGGGGATATAGCTCAGCGGCACAGCGCGTGCCTAGCTAGCATAAGGTGCTGAGTTCAACTTCAGTTCAAAAAAAAAAGCTGAGAATGAAACCACAGGTGAAGAACCTGAGCTTAATATCTGTACCAGAAGGGCAAGTCTTGTAATTAAGCAGGCAGTAACATCGCCAGTTCTTTAATTGTTGCGTTACAGTACAATTAAGCCACAGGCTACATTAAAATCTTCAAAGTTCAGAAAGGCCAGAGCGAGGGAGACTTACCAGTATGCAGCCTCCCCCAACAGGGTGACCGATGACTGGAAGGTGACAAGTGTCAGACTCCTCAAGATTTCCCTGAAAGAAAAAAATAACAGACACCTTTGAATGTTCATCTTCTGGCGGGTCTGTTATACCAAGTCTAAGTCATTTGATAAGATGAAAGCCAGAGGAATAAATATTGTCATTTTGTAAGTTAATAAAGTTGACAAATTAATGCTGGGAAATGTGACCATAAAATAGTCTACTGGTTCCCTGATCCTAAAATATTTCTCAGATATAAATATTTATGCTGTATGGCAACTATTTGTGACTAACCGCAAACCATTTTCTTTTCCTCAGTGACAATTTCCATGATTGAAACACAACTTAAATTTTATGTATGAGAAATTGAAATCTGCTTTCATTTCTGTGCTCTAGAAGAAAAAACAAATTTTTTCTTTCTGTGATCCTGTGCAGCTGGTTATCCCGATGTTTTTCTCACAGACTCAGAAAGTATGAAGTCTATCAACACATGAATATCCTGGAAAGAGTTCTAGCTCCACGTTCAAGGATCTGGTAAGTAGACGACCTCGAAATTTATAGCGCAGTGGACCACACAAGGTACAGGAGACACAACTGTGGTACCCAATGTTCTTCAGTGTACTCAGGTGTCCTCGCAAGGGACACCCAAGGCTGTTGCTTGGTAACCACCAGAGGAACACACTTCAATGTGAAGCAATTTTTAATTAAATGCATGGCATTGAATATGTCACCCATTTAATGGCAGATATTTTGAATTTGGTGACAATGAGTCAGCTGTTCCATGAACTCTTTATCTATTTAGCTGTATTGGACTCAGGACCTTGCACTTGCCAGGCAGGCACTTGTGCCCCTGAGTTTTCTCCCTGGCCCCTGAACACTTTAGTGATAAGGCTGATCCCTGGCGTGTTGAGCCGGCTCTGCCCCAGCGGTGTGCTGAGAAGGTGACTGAGCCTGGGCGTGGTGGCGGAGTGTGCCTGTAAGCCCAGCACTTGAGAGGCTGAACACATGAGACTCACTCTGAGTCTGATCTCCGTAGTGAGACCCTGAAGAGCCTGTACTAAAAAAAATTAAAAAAAAATAATGATAAGACTGTAGCCATCTACCTTTTAGTCTCCCAAAGGGTTGAAGGATCCATGCTAATTATTGCTCGCAAGGAAAGGAGGCTGGATGACGCTTTGTGGTCCCTTCCTCATGTGCACCTGTGTTTAAGCCCAGAACACGCGGCTGCTACCTGTCCAGGTATCCATTCCTCTTACTAACTTAAGTGTTAATCTCACTAAGTCAACAACTTGATTGTACGCACTGCACTTTTGCAATAGGATGTAACACATGCTTCCCTACAGGCTTTTTTATAGTTGTCACTTGTGTGTCTATATTTTCCAATAATTATTTTAGTTCAGCATTATTATTATTCTTCTT
>PVJA010004231.1:0-67428 GCA_004027025.1 Myocastor coypus | reverse complement strand
GGAGGCCCCCAACACCGGTCTTGAACTCACACTGATCCTCCTGCCTCAGCCTTCCAAGTGCTGGGATTAGAGGTGTGTGCCACCACGCCCAGCAGCAATTTTGTTTCTTTATGTGTGTGCAAAGGCCAGTAGAATTCTGGCTGCTTCTGTAGAGCAACTGGGGGTCCTGATCTTGCCCACCTTTGCTAAATGATCATTTGCAAATCCCCAATCGTGGACAAAAGACTAAGTTTGCTTTTCAAAGAAGGAAGCATTTTTCTTTTAAGTTATTTAAAACACAAACAACAAATTATAGCTGTATGTATTTAAAGGGTGCACAGCAATGCTATTTTTCTGTTACAGATTTTTTGGTTGTCACAGAGTAGTTCTGGGCTACATCTCTACACATGCATGCATACATGCATACATACGCATATATACACACAAACATACTTGCATACATATATACATACATACAATATGCTACTCTATACATGAATACAATGTGTAATGATAAAACAACATTAAGGAAAAGAAGAAACTGTACTTCTGGATGTATTGACAAATTATTTTGAATAGGATAATGGAAACAACTTAGAAACTACTACAATTTCTAGTATAACTATCTACTAAAGTTATCAAAACTTAAGCACAGTAAGATTATTGAGGGCCCGTGAGATAGTTCAGCAGTCTAAAGCGCCTGCTTAGGCAAGTGTAGGCCACCCCAGGGACCTGAGTTCGATCACTGCCACCACATGTTGCACCAGTTCCACCCCTAGGGCCAGCTGAGCCAGCCATAACACAAATAAATGAATAAATAAAAGTTTAAAAATATGAATTTAAAAAGATTATTGAGTAGTTATTATAGTTCACACTTCAATATATTATGTTAGCCTTCAAAGTAACCTAAGGAGTGTGAAAGTACCTTGTATTGCTTCTTCTTAATTAAGAATATTAAGCCAAAGAGAATTTCAGCTACTTTCTAAATTATCTCAGCAAGTAGATTGGAAAACCTGGAATTTAGGTATAGCGAGTGTGACTTAATTCCTTGTCCTCTATACAAAAAATGCTATATATTATCAACATGTGTAAGTGATATAAAATAATTCAAAATTTAAACAAAGTGGCAGCACTCTCTAAAGGATTCTACTACTCATACCCTTTTCCCAAGATTCTCCAGATGTTTTTAGAATCAATGTTTTCTTTTAAATGATCTAAATAAGTAATAAACACATGGTAATAAATACATTATCAGTATATAGCATTAAATTATGAATAATTTAAAAAGTAATGAGTCATGTATATATGACTAAGCAGGAGAGTTTCGAATCAAAATGTGGAGCTGAACATGGTGGCAAAGATCTGCCATTCCAGAACGCAGGCGACTGAGGCAGGAGGATCACTGCAAATTGGAGCCCAGCTGGGCTGCATCGTGAGTTCAAGGACAGCCTGAACTACATCCGAAACCCTATCTCAAAAATTATATAAAATAAAATGAGATAAAATATATAAAATGAAATCTCAGTTCATTTCTGAATAGTTTTAATAGCATTCATCTTTGCCAAACATTTTATAAATGTAGTATAATTTAAATTATGAGATTTCATCTAGGCTACACTTGAAGCAACTTTAAAATATGACCTCTGCATTCATCTTTTCATTTTAAATACAATCAACAATTGCATATTGCACAGCCATTACCAGATATAGAATCTGTCAGATCTGAATATAATCCTGATTCATTGTCCTCCAAATCCCATCTTTCCCTAAAGCAACCCTTTCTTATTTTCCAAAACATTCTGACCTTTCATCAAGGTAGTTTTCCATGCTTCTGCACGAAAACATTCTTACCTTTTCCTTCTGGAAGAAGATGCACAAGTTATTAGATGTATTTTCAAAAGCACTTTTTAAAGATTTACAGAGCACATGCTTATCTTTGAAATAGATATAGTTGACAGGATCCTCCCCCTTTAAAAGTTAAGAAAAATGATTGCCAGGTTAGATTGCTGTCTCATGTTACACCATTTTTATTTTTTTCATAAAAGAAGTGGGATTTTTTCCTCTCTGCTTTTCTAATTTGGCTTCCTATTGTCTCTTTATTTTACTTCTTCTGGGTTACATTGTTTGCCTTTTCTGGCTTTGCTTTTAGCTTTTCCCTGAAGAGGTGGGAAGCAGGCTGCCACACACAGACACGCAAAGGAGCGTGTTTTAAAATAAACGCTCTTTTTGTTTAAGCTGATTGCTTATGTAAGATCTGCCACTGCAAGTTGAGAAGCTGACTCATCATCCCTCAAGTACCCTAATCATTTTGAAAATTTCTACCAGCATCGAAAGGACAAATTAAATCCTAACCATGGTCACTGATTTTAAGACTGTGAATATGTAGCTTGCTATAAAATATGTCATGAACATTCGTAATAAAGGAGATACGTGAGCTTGGGAAACCCAGAGATTTAAAAATTTGTCTTCTCTTCCAATTACAAAATAAATTACAGGAAAGAGTATTTCTCAGAGTTACATAGGTACATAATTAAAGGGAAAATAAAGATAAAGTGGTCACTTGTTCTGCAAGCAATTCAGCTATTTTCAGTAAAAGATGAGAGCGAATGCATATTAAATGTTCATCATAAAAGAAAATACATCTGTGATGAAAATATACATAGGGATGCTATTAAAAATAATTCCATGAAAGAGCATAAAGTATGTTCATGTGAACCACTGCTATCAATGCATAAGTAAAGTGGAAACTAACTCCATCCCTAGAATTCCCTTTCCCAAACTAAGTGCTACTGATTTAATCTCTCCTCTTCCTGCTGCATGTTCCTGCAACCTCAGGTCCTGTCCTGTTGCTTCCTCTGCCCTGGTCTCAGCCTCCGAGTCTCAGTGTCCTCTCCCCAGCTATCTCCAGCTCTAGCTCCTCAGGGTCCCCCTAATTTGGACTCCCCTTCTCAGCCCCCCGGTTTCCCCACCCTACCAGTTTCCAACTCCAGACCTCGCCGACAGCCTCTTTCCTCTGTGGCCAATAGCATGGCACCCAGCTCCGAAGCTTGAGTCCATTATTATTTACTTCCCGATTAATAAAATTTTACTTCATCCAAAGTTTAGATAGGAAAAAGGCGAGTAAATAATGGCAACGGAGCATGTTTCCCCTGTTTGCTCTGTCCCTGTGTAAGAACCAGAGTTACCGTCACAATTTGTGCCGAAAGGCAACAGGATATCTGTACCACTTACATCATCGCGTCCACCATACCTGACTAATGATCTCTTCACATGCCTCCTGGCATAGAAGTTTCAAAATAGGATTCTCTGTTGGAAATTCTACATTGGCACCTGGTAGCCTACATATGGCTACTCGCACTGCATATTTGCAAAGGAAAGAATTTCAAAGAAAGACATTAATTTACTAATTTTCAATACAAACCAGGGCAGGACTGGATTGGCAGTTTGCCTGCCATAGTGGCATCTCCCTGTTCTAGGAACTCTTTGAATTCCTGTGTCCTTCACAGCTTAGAAAGAGATCATTGCCCAGTATGATTTATTCACTGATATTAGACTCATCAGTCATTCTGAGGCTGATTTACCCTCAGCATGAAAGCAGCACACTGGGTGAAAGCCCACTATAAAGTGTGAGCCGAGCATTGAAACAGGAGAGAGCACCAGGCAGGGCACACACACCCACATTCATTTGCCACAATTTTACCAATTGCACAAATACATTTTGCAATGTAAAACTGATGTATCTACTTTATGTTTCATGGTTGTTTGGTTAGGTTGATGTTTCTGTGGCAAGCGACCATGGAATTTTCAGGATACCAGCCTGCCATGCTGGCCCTGCCCCCGGGACATGCTGACAGGGCGAGTGAGACTGGGCTTGGTGGTGCGCATTGGTAATCCCAGCGCTTGGGAGGCTGAACACAGGGAGATCCCTAGGATTCCGATCTGTGTTTGCAGGAGAAACAATCTACATTCTTTCTCGTCCCTGTTCTCTCAAGAAGAACTTTGACCTCAGCAACTCTACTTCTAACTTTCACATCACCTGATAAGCACTTTCTCAGAGATTCTGGCTGGTGCCATTCACGTATCTGAAGTTGCCTGCGGCAGCCAGAATGATGGTTCTAACACTGACACAGAGCTACTTTGCCTTACTTCATAGAAGATTTCATAGGCTACTGTTGTATTTTTATTTTATTTGGCACGGACATATTACATTTTAAATGAAGTGTTGTGTTATTTATTTCATGACAGGATATGCTTGTAGCATTACTTAATAGTCAGAGAGCACACTATTACCATTATCACTATGAATTTTGACAGGTAAGGGATTGATACTATTCTTTCATGGCGCAAAGTCTACAGAGGGATCATTTGAACTCCTTTTCTTCCTCATTGTACTGAGGCAGTCACTGAGCTCCGAGTGCTGGGAGCACAATGGAAACCCTAGTCCACTGTAAAGGACTGCATTAGCAAGCAAACCAACATGTGATGGACAAACGGACTCAAAATTTGGACTTGTGGGATCTGATTTGAAAATTGGCTGATGGTGTGATTCTGGGCGATCCTCACAGGCACGCGGTTGCATGTTGTAGCTTCTCTCCTAACGTGCAGGACACGAGCTTGCTGTAGCTATCTCTGAGCTTTCTGAGTCCTTAGTTAATTGTCCACATGCATCCCATGATGCTTTCTCAAAACATCGTCTTTGACATGAGGACCTTTTACTCCCTAACATTGCCCATGATGGCTTCATAATAGGGATGGTTTGAATAAGCCTATGATGGATAAACCCATTTATATAGGCCATCGCTACAATAGCCAAATGTACAGGATGTACTTCTGGACATTTCTGCATGGCTATTTCAAGCACACCTCTGGTTCGTTTTGTGCATATGTTCAACTGCCTTTACTCTGTTCATCCACTGTGCCATTCTCTGTGTTAGTAAATAATAACAGAGAACAGTCACTGAGCATTTGCTCCATGCGCTGTCAATTGGGAGTTTACTCCACACCTATAGCTGTAGTAAGTTATAGAATTACCCTACAATTTCACAGCGAGATATCAGTTTCACTGCTACCCTAAAAATGAGGAAGCTAATACTCAGAGTGGCACCACCTGCTGAGGGGCATAATGTTAATAAATAATACATCAGAACACAGTGCTTACAAATTTCTCCATTACACCTTGAAATTATTTTCTCATCAGCACAAGCAATACATGTTAGAATTAATCTAGATTTTATTTTGTTATTCAACTATCATCAGAGAACTATAATTTTTTAGGCTATGTAAAAATATTGTATATGTTGTTTCCTCCCATCAAGTCTTATACGCATGAGCTTAATTTAGATTTCTCCTTCTCCTCATCCTCCTCCTGCTCCTTCTTCTTCTTCTCCTCCTCCTTCTTCTTTTCTTCTTCCATCTTCCTCCTAATACTTTTCCTTCCTCCTGTTTATTTTAAAATAATGTTCCATTACACCAGCCCCTACACTAAAAATAATTTTTATCTCCTGTCATACTTTAAAACTCTTTATCCTGCGGATATTTGAGATTAGTTTAATGTGAAGGTACACAATTCTGACATACAAGGTAAAATATGTACCACTTCCTTGACTTGAGGTATAAAAATTACAACTTAAGAGCAAAATAAAAGGTTGATAAAAAAGAAAAAAAAATTACATAAGTAATTTGGAAATGAGAATGTGACTGAGAAATCAAGAATGGTATAAGAGACAAAAGGAAGCCTAAATGGATGTAAAATGTATCTGTGATCTGTGTATATATCAACTACCCACCATGAATGCAATCTTTAAATACCAAAAACATGAACTATATTGCAAACATATACTGCTAATTTTTCTAATTGTCTAGGTGAAGCAATGCTTGATTGTGAAAAAAATGGATAGGAAAGGAATCTCATTAAATTGCTACATGAGATAGGCACAGACACAGATTTGTCAAACTCAAGTTTCTTAACATTTCTGTAGTTGGATTTTTTAAGGATCGAAATTCTGCTCATCAAAACATGACTGAATTCTCAAAAAGAATCTTGAAATCCTCCTTAAAATTATTAAAGTAGCCTACATGCATTTCTTATGGCAAATCAAACTCATTTTCTTCTTCAGAAAATAAACATAAAGGAGACAATGTCTTTCTTATGGAATTCCTCACATCGAAATCATCTATATCCCCAGGGCCGATTATATCATCCTATGACAAAATAAATTTATGAAAAAAAGAGCCTGTCTGGATTTTGCCTATCACAAATTAAGGCTTAAAAATCTCAGTTATTTGTATAAGTTACAGTAGTATTGAAATATTTTGTGGCAAAGAAGCCACAAAAATATGTAAAAAATGAGGACATTTATAGAAATGAATCTGATCACTATTGTGAGTCGAAGTTTACCCTACTCTAACTTGAGTTTTAATGTACTTTCTGTGCAGATAGACAACTATAGCTATGAACTAAGACTCTCAATTTCAAAGGTGAGTCCTGTTTATATTGAGAGGAAAAGCACTGAAACCTGGGTCTTCATTTTCTTATTTGAAGAACAATGGTAAATTCTAAAATCTGCATGAATTCTTATTTTTTTTTTTTTATCTCTACCCTAATAAAACTGATTTGGTACTCTGTTAGGAATCAGAAAGGACAGGTCTAAAGACATATTCATTCAACAAAATAATATTATGTCTGTTTCGCAAACACAGAATATGAGACTGTTGTGGCTTTAAATTTGAAGTTCACAGGGCCGGCCAAATAACTCAGTGGATTAAAGCAACTACAAGCAGGTACAAGCACTAGGGGTTCAATTCCCAGGTCAGTTGTGCTGTCCCCACCCTTGGGGCACCCTGAGAAGGTAATTGAGACTGGGCATGGTGGCAAGCCCAGCTGTTAGGAGGCTGTAAACAGGTGGATCAATACAAGTCCATTATAGTAGTGAGACCCTGAACACCCTATAGACTGTTCACTAAAATACAATATAAATACATAAATAAATAAAACATACAAAATAAATAAGCAAATAAATTTGATGTTCACAAATTATTTTATTTATTTATTTGTCTTTTTGAGACAGGGTCTTGCAGTACAGTTCAGGACAGCCTTGAACTCACTTTTGCAGCCAAGGCTGGTCTGGAACTTGCCCTGATCCTCCTGCCTCAGCATCCCAATTGCTGGAATTACAGGTGTGTGCAGCCATGCTCAGCAATGAGCTTCACAATTTAAATTACTGCACTTTCTAAGGAAAAACATCATTCTCCTAAATTGTGGTTAGTTCAGTTGTAACACAATCAGAATTACAAAGGCAGTCTCACTGTCTTTATTAACTACTGGCTTTGGTTAGAAGAGAAGACATTATTGAAAAAGAGAAAAAAAAATAACGGTAGCAATCTTAGTGTTTGGTATAACTCTGCCTGGTAAAGTATGTCAGGCTAGAGAAAAAAGTGACATGAACAAACAGTTTTGTTTGCAGTGGGTACATATAAATAATTGTGTTGCTTACTGGAAGAACATAAACCTTCCCAAATTATTACAGACTGATGCCATTGAGTCAGGAATGATTACACACTTTTAGTTAGGAAAACCCTCATGAGGCAGCTGTGAGGAATTGGTCAATCAGCACTGTCAGCAAGGCCTCAAAGCACTCTGGAACCGGAAGCATGGAGTCCAGGAGTCAATGTGCTTTTGTCCAAATGGCATATAGAGAATTCCAAGTATTCAGGGAGCCAGGTCACAACCACCTATTTGCCATTACCAATGGTGTGGCTTTCACCCACCACTTCCTCATGCCTGTTTACTTTCAAAAGAAGCATTAGAGGTCATTCAACATGCTGACCAGGTCTATGAAGAGCCAGTAGCCAGACACCTAGCAATGAGGGGTGAAGAATTTGCTTCCCCATCTGGCAATGGACCCAGCATAGACAGAGAACGTAGACACTATTCTGTACAAGAGGTCCTAAGAAAATGGGGTTACGCATTTCCTTTCCTAATCACAAAAAAGGTTCTTTTTTTTTTTGAAGAAAGATACAACTTAAAAAAAAAAAAAAAAGAAAGATACAACTTAAAGAAAGAACATACCGAAAGGTATTCAATATCAAATTCAATTGAACTTTGATAAACCTTACTTTTAAATATATTTAATCAAATTAAGATGATGTATTCTGTGTTCTTCCATCTCAGTTTCACAGAAAGTGCAAATATGCACTATTTGAAAATTAGATAAGCTGCTTAAAAGCTATTACTGTACAAATCCACCTTCTTGCAAACCAAATTGCTATAACATGAGACTGTTTTTCTTTCACGACTTCTATTTATTGTTCGAAGAATGACACATCTAAAAATGTTTTTCTTTTCCTTACAGTAAATATGCCAATGTTTCTGAAAATTAAGAATGTAAAAATGTATAATTCTACATAAAAATCTCAGGCTTTCTGTGGAACAGAAATACATTTAAGCAACTCACAAAACAAATTATGTAACTAGGGAAAGAAAATAGCTTCTGCAAGAAACTATGGTAAATCCTATTTTATTTTCCATGCTCCCACAAAAGACACAGTTTTTCAATTTACATTATGTGTTGAGATAATGTGAAGTTTTGTGAAAATAGATGATATTTTAAAGGATTTTCCAGTTTTAATGTTAAATGTGCTAGAAATAAGATGAATAGAAATGTGAAATTGAATTGAATTGCATTCTAGAATATTCAGGTGTAAAAGTACCAGGCTTCTGCATTTGACCTGGAGGAAACCAAACTCATGATTCTATCCATGACTCACATTTTCGATACCTAGCATAAGGCTGTACTACAATACGAGCATATTATATTTTAGAGAAGCTATTTTAAGTCCTTGACTTGCCACTGTCTGAATTGAGGAGTGGGAGAGTAAAAATTCTTCCCTGACTAGTTATTTTGAAAATCTTGCAGAATTCACTAAAATATTTAACGTGAGCCAAAACGCAAAATATCTCAGCAATCTAGGTCACAGTAAAGTGGAAATTCTATGCAGCGATTTCACTTTAGTAAAAACATTCTTTTGTTCTCTTCATAATAGTAGAAGTTCAACGATTAAGCATTTTAATGAAATCTTACTACTTAGGACAAAGTTGTGCCTTAAAAGCAAGCAGAGCTTAAATAAAATACTGTGCTCCGATCAGGCTGTAGCCATTAGCAGTTGCTTTCCCTCCGAATCCTAAATATAACGCATGAGCTCATCTGCTCACGGCAAAATAGCATCCTTCTTAGAAGCACATCCCCGGCGACAGCACTTCTTGAATGTCTTCCTAACTCAAGTAAAGCAGGCTCTGCAGTGCTGCACAACTGTCCTCAGAAGTATTGCTATTTAGGGGCAGAGCGACAGTGAATAATGGTAAGAAATAGGGCACGGTCCCTGTGGGTACAAGCAGCAGAGGTAGCAAAATCCTTAAACTTCTGACTGCTTTTTCCCAGAGATTTAAACCCCAGCAAATAAGGCCCTGTAGGCATATAAAGGATAAGTGTGAATTTAACCACCTTTTCACCTGTTCAGCTGCCATGAGGTCATTTCTCTAGGTGTAATTTAAAGCCGGTTCCATTTCTACCGTGTTGTTATGCAGTTCTGAGGAATCAGAATAAAGAGGCATGGAGAGGGGAGAGCTCGCTGATGAATCTTCAAAGTAGATTAATCTTATTCGACATAATCTGTTGAGGCATCATAGATTGCCAGGGCAGCTGTACAGGGCTGCAGAAGAAGCAGCTGTTTGTCCTGACCATTGCCTGAGAATCAAGAGTGTGAGTAAGCCTGCTCCGGAGCAGTCTCGCTCTCAGCACGTATGCTGGGATACTTACTAAGATCTTCAGGCAAGGTAATGGCAGAGCTATTAGCAGAGCTACCATTGCATTAGTATTGATGAAGAAATTGTAGAACTGTGTGTGGAAGGAAAAAGACAGAAGACAGAATCCGTGGGGAACCCTCACAAGAGGGAGAAGTAGCCGGGCGTGGTGGCTCACGCCTGTAATCCCAGCCAGCACTCAGGAGGCTGAGGCAGGAGGATCGGTGCGAGTTCGAGACCAGCTTGGGCTACAAAAGTGAGCTCAAGGCTAGCCTGAACTGCATAGCGAGACCCTGTCTCAAAAAGACAAAAAAAAAAAAAAAAAAAAAAAAAAAAAAAAAAAAAAAAAAAAAAAAAAAAAAAAAAAAAAAAAGAGGGAGAAGTAGAGGATAGTAGGAGCGGCTATGCTTCCTGGGCATATGCTGGAAACTTCAGAAAACCCAGATGTAGTGGGGCTGGCTCTCATGCCCTTTCTTAGGTGAACCTAAAAGATGGGCCATTGTCTAGAACTTTAACCATTTCAGGGATTTTTGCAAACAGAGAACAACATTTCTAAGACTTTATAACTTTACCTTGGGCTCTGTGTCAGTGCATGAGAGCAAAAGGTTTTCAGTTCCCATAAAACACAAATATTTGAAGATTTTTAGGAGACTAAGGAAAAAAAAATAAGACTGAACTTGAACCGTGTATATCTAAATTGAAACCTCTGTACGAGCATAAATCAAATGAAGGAGTTTGTCGGATCTTCTGAGTTTTGATTAAATTCTCATTTACATAAACAGGATCGGAGAGTCCATTTTGCTATAAATTATAACAACTTCCAAAAACATAAAGCTGTAGACATTGCTGATGAGTCCAAATACAAAGAAACTGTTAGAAAATAGACAACTCTTAGAGAATGCACTAAATGATTTTTACATAAAGTAAGAAAAAAACCTAAGTATGGCCAATTCCTTGTCCCAAACTTACTAATGAATTGTTCTTTTTCTCCCCCCTGAAAGGCCTTAGGAAGCCAGTGCTATTGATCCGGTAGAAAATGCAGAAGTCTTCACTGACAGTGGTAAAAATAAATAAATAAATACACCTGTAGAAAATACTTTCTCGTTGTAGACTGAAGATTCGCAAATAAACTGATTGATCTGTGCAATACTGAGAAAAGTACTAGGCCTGGGGGTGGGGCTAACACGACACACAGGGGATTGAATCCTGGTCCATGCACCTGCCTCAGCAGGTGTTGTAGTCTGCTGAGCTATCTGACTGGCCCTCTCTGGTTGATTTTTAATATGAACAAAAATTCTACGGCATAATTTATATCTTGTATATGTGGTAATTATTATGCTTTCCTTATTATTCATTCACCAAATATGCATATATATATATATAACTATCTATCTATATATCTATATCTATATCTATCTATCTATCTATCTATATATATATATATATATATATATATATATATCAGCATAGGAAATAACCAGGCATCAAAATGGTAGCATTACTTAAATACTAATGTTCGCAGTTTATGATCAAACTACAACCATGCCCTACGCCGTAACACAGTAGTCAGCATTGGCCTGCACCTGTCATGGTCCTGTGGCACTGCATCACTTAGTGACAACCTAGCCACCCTTGGTTCTCCCAGCCACTGTATACCTTGTGGCTGTAAGTCACAGTACCCACTCATTCATCCCACCAAGGACTTATCTCCCTGTGGACGAAGCTTCCTTTGGGATTTTGCGTATGTAGGCAGGCAGAGCTTCATCCTTGGCCTCTTTAAAACCTTCTTGATATTTTCTCTTGCTAGGCAAGCACTCTGCCACACAGTCACAATCCTACACAGCATTTCTATCTATCTATCTATCTATCTATCTATCTATCTATCTATCTATCTATCCATCCATCCATCCATCCATCCATCTATCTATTTATCTATTTATTTTTCCAGAAGTGGGGATTAAACCCAGGGCCTTGCACTTGACAAGCAGGCACTTGTGCCCCAGAGTTATCTCCCTGGGCTCTGAGGGATCTCCCCGGCCTCATTCACAGCTTTAAATTTTCAGGTTTGAGTCAACATCATGCTAGGTTTTCCAGGCTACTTGTTCCTGTGATCCTCTGGTGTCAGCATCCTGAGTGGCTCCTTGAGGCTGGCTATAACCTGTGAAGGTACCTCTCTCCTAGAGTTATGTAGCAGATCACTTCCAACAACCTGCAATTTGTAGGTAAATGTAGAGCAAGATATTTACGGAACCAAATGATTCAAATGGCTTGAGTTTAAAGTGTAACATATCTATTTCACTATTTGGATTACAAGATTATATTTGAGGAAGAAAGCCACAGAATCCAGTCTTTCAAGTACTAATGAATTCAAGGAGATCATTGTGAGAAGTTAGATGACAATCAGCACCTGGAAAAATAGTAAAATCCTACAGTATGATGAATTTTATCTCTTATCGATAAGCCTGCATAGGATTCATGATTTAACTTCAGAGTTTCCATGACCTTCGAATAAAGTAAAAACTTGTAATTTTGTGTGAAGGACATGAGTCCATTTTTCTCAGATATTTTATTGCTTGTATCTGCAATTCACAGCAGTACAAGAATAAGATAGAGGAGGAAAAGGAGGAGGAGGAGGAGTGAGAGATAAAAAGGGTGAAGAGTTCGCTTGAACATCAATTTTTCAAAAAGAGACAAAAGAAAATATCAGGAAGGTTTTTAAAGAGGCCAAGGATGAAGCTATGCCTGCCTACATCTGCAAAATCCCAAAGGAGGCTTTGTCCTCAGGGAGATCAGTCCTTGGTGGGATGAATGAATGGGCACCGTGACTTATAGCCACAATGCAGACACTGCCTGGGCGAACCAAGGGTGGTGGTGCAATGTCAAGGGACCATGACAGGCAAGGGACAATGCTGACTGAAGTGTCCCAACGTAGGGCATGGATGTAGTTTGATCATAAACTGCAAACATTATTATTTAAGTAATGCCACCATTTTGATGCTTGGTTATTTCCTATGCTATATTTTGCAGGAACAAGACTTAAAATTTTCACAAACATTAAATCCTAAACTTTCCTTCAGAGGACAACCTGACCCTGAAGGACAGGTCAGGCTCAGGAAAGTCAGGCCATGTATGAGAAAACATTTCTCTTGTCTAACCTCTGTTGCCCGTGGTTCAAGACATGTAAAATACACTGTACCTTTGACATTATATAAAATACACTCTTGATGTGCCTTTGAGTATATTTTGGTAGAGAAAACGAAAAATTTCCGAGGCTTTTCCTTTAATATATTTGGTGAATGAGCCACATGCCTGTAATCCCAGCACTTGAGATGCTGAAGCAGGAGGATCGGTGTGAGTTCGAGACCAGCCTGAGCTACAGAAGTCAGCTCAAGAACAGCCTGAACTGCATAATGAGACCCTGTCACAAAAAGACCATATATATATATATATATATATATATATATATATATATGATGAATAATTAAGAAGAAAAGTATAAAAATCATCACATATAGAAGATATAAATTGTGCCATAGAATTTTTGTTCATATTAAAAATCAACCAGACAGAGCCAGCAAGATAGCTCAGCACACTAAAATGCCTTCTGAGGCAGGTGCATGGACCAGGGTTCAATCCCCTGTGTGCTGTGCCAGTCCCACCCCCGGGATCTGCTGAGAAGGCAGTTGAGGCCCTGGTGGAGTGTGCCTCTAATCCCAGCCCTTGAGAGGATCACTATGATCTTTGTAGTGAGACTCTGTAGACCTTGGAATAAAAAGATTAGAAAAAAAGCAACCAGAGATCCTTGTTCTAATTTATTTTGTTGGTTATTTCTCATGATAATGTTTTAAGATTTGAAAAATGAGATAGGACCTTATTGATATATGTGATCTTTCACCTATTGATATATGTGATCTTTCCCCATAAAAAGAGGTGAAACAAAAGTGTGAAAAACCACTTTCTGAGCAAAAATAATCAAAACCCTGTAAATATCAATCACGATTCTAGATTTTCAATACTAAAATAATACGCTATCACTTCACAGTTTTGGTGTTTGGAAACATAATTGAATTTAGTGAGATCATTAGTTTATACTCAATATGCAGGTTAGAAAATGTAAACTCAGGAAGACTGATAAATTTTCTCAAGGTTGCAGTAATAGTAGCTTTCAGAGCTGGAAATGGAATCCAAACTGAAGTTGTTATGAAGCATAGACCAGCACAAAACTTTCCAAAGTTACAGGCCATGCATTGAAAGAGACATAACTAACATTATCTGGGCTTTCTGTCCACCACTACTGTTACTGTGTAAGTCTAGTCACTACTCTACCGCCCTGTTCCCCAACATCCTGTGAGCCATTTCATTAACAATCGACTAATCCTTGCATTTTCAGGAACTCCTGTTTATTGGAGATTGCAATGGCTGCGTGCGAAGATGGGTCTAGGAGTACACAAAGCTTTCATTATATATTTGTGGAAGAATAGATAGTCAGTATTTAGAGGCCAAATGGAAGTCTGGCAATCATGTTGGACCGTTTTGCTCATCCTTTTGCATTACTAAAACACAATTTACAACAGGAAGACTTCATATATAAATGGGTATATATTGAACACATACTCATAAGTGAAATAAATGAGGTCTACATGTGTAAATATCGTATAGTCTCTCTCATGTAAGAACTCTAAATAAGAAAAACCTTCAAAAAGTTTTTCACATTGATGATAGCAACATGCAACACTAAAACTATGCTTGGAATGCCTGTCATTCTGGTCTTTTAGATGTGTACTGCTTCTAATATAAACTCAGTTACTGCTGTACTCTCTCTCAAGTAAATGGTTGGTTAACAACAACAAAAACAAAAGGGTATTAATTGAGAGTAAGAGACTAGGCAAAATGCCATAGGCTTGACAGGCTACAATTTTGTACATCCTTGGATTTCTAAATGTGTGTGTAAAAATGTGTAACTGCTTTATCACATTCTATAGAGATTTATTAGAATATCAATCATTGATGGATTACACCAATGTCAAACTAAGTCTAAAATGTTTAATCTTCAGAAAGACAATGATGTTAAGCTCAATTACCTATGTTATAGAGTAATATTATCATGAAGTTTCTCTGCTGGAGGGTTGAGAATGAAAGTTAACAGACCAAAAATTGGATAAAAAGAAGGGCTATGAGAATAGCCAACATTCTGACCCTAGCCCTTCAAGGTCAGTGAGAACTCAGGATATAAGAGAACCTGTGCTGTAACATCCTATAACTCAGTGGTGTCCCAAATTTTCTGTTCAAGGACACTATGGGATCTCAGAGGAAAGGGATAAATGAACTATAGTGTGTCTAAGACAGTGGTTCTCAACCTATAGGTCATGACCCCGGCAGGGGTCGAATGCCCAAAATGCAGGGGTCACCTAAAGCCATTCTGAATCATAACTGTAGCAAAATTACAGTTTTTAAGTAGTCACCAAAATTATTTTTTGGTTTGGGGTCACCCCAACATGAGGAACTGTATTCATGGCATTAGAAAATTTGAGAACCACTGGTCTAAGGAGAGTCACCTAGAGAAAAAAACATTCTCTCAGGCTTTGAAAGAAAACAAACTGGTCAAGCAATGCCTGTGACTTGTCCCAAAGGCTGACACTGACAACAGTTCTACCAACCACTGTACATGGCTCCAAAGTTAATCCTGAGGGGATTTGACCTCGGAAGATACAAAAGATGAATGTTTTGTTATACAGGTCTTGCTTTAACTTGCCCTTGACCACCAAGTGGAAAAGCTGAATTACAAGGCATAAAACACAGAGCTAGATCAATATGATGAAATGTAAGAGGCTTAAATCAACATCCTCCAACATTTCCAGTTTCACTGGTAACCGAATGTAATTATAGAACATTGGACTATGCATACAACTACTTCTTTTCAGTTCAAAGAGAAGAACTTTTTTTCTTTCCTTACCAATATTGACTAGAAAATTTATCATGTCTACACCCTGTGCTCTGTATTACTACTATGAGGACAACAGTATGGAATGTGTCAATTATTGCGAATGTACTACTAATATGTTTGGAAGCTATCACATTATTTCTTATTAAAAGTAATAAAAAGTTAAAAAAAACATAAAGAAAGACTTGGAAAAGGCCTGCTCTTATACTAACAAGATAGAAATGCCTAACTGTCACATTCTTTGAGGACCAGGCCGAAGTGAGGCAGTATCAAGCAAAACGTTTCCTAAGATATCTAAGAAACCGGAAGAATATATGTCATATATATGTCTTTGAAGAAGCAAGTTGCCATCTATTAAAAAGTAGCTAAAGAATTTTCAGTGTTACAACTTGGAATGAGAAATAATCTGACTTATAGAGGATTACATATGTTATAACCTTAAAATAAGAAACAGAGATGGAACAAATTTAACAATGTACCTTTTTTTTTCTCATGGCTGGCTCAGCTTGCACTAGGGGTGGGGCTGATACAGCATGTAGAACTGGGCCTCAAACCACAGTCCCTGCCATTGCCTAAGCTTGCCTAAGCAGGCACTTTGGACTGCTAAGCCATCTTGCCAGCCTCTAACAATGTGCCTTCTAATGAACTCTTTGCCACAGTATTTACATGGATGTATTTTTTTCCTATCATTCTAGTATAATTTATTTGCAGTAAGTGCCAAATGCAATAGATGTGGCTAATGTCCTACCCCTAATTCGCATAATACTATGCCTTATTCTATTATTTACTATTTGAATATATAACTCACTTAGTGCAGTTTCACAAGTCAGACCTGCAGATGGCGCCTCAGCTGACACATCTTCAATGAGCCGTCTCCACTTCACCACTAGTCTGTGCTGTTGTATAAGAAATTTATTTTCTTCGTAGCAAAGGAAACTCAGTGTAAGGTTTTAGATATGAGGGAAAATTCAGAGAGCAAGGTCTTTCTTTTCTGTTTTATAGTACACGATAGGGGAAGTCAATATTAAGAGAAATACTAAGTTAAAACAAGATAAGTGTAACAGCGGTCGCCTCCATAGCTAAGTACAGGAAAGATAACATTCGAGCACAAAAATTTATTGGTGAATTATAAAATAGGAAGTATATTAAGCTACAACATAATACCTCCTTCAATTTGTCATTTATTATTTATTTTTTTAATTATTTTTTGTCTTTTTGAGACAGGGTCTCACTATACAGCTCAGGCTGGCCTTGAGCTCATTTTTGTAGCCCAGGCTGGTCTTGAACTCGCACTGATCCTCCTGTCTCAGCCTCCCGAGTGCTGGAATTACAAGCGTGCGCCACCATGCCTGGCTTTAATTTGACATTTAAAAATATTCTATCAGCTGGATTTTACTAATGATCAATATCAATTTATTTGCACTTATTAATAATAAACCACCATTCGGTGAATTTCTGGAGAGCCCAATTTGTGACCACGGATAAACGTGCTAATAATGTGTATATATTTCTGACACTTTTATGTTAAATTTTATTTCATACAATTTGTCCAGTTCTGTCTCAAATTTGTAGATTTTTTTCCCAGCTAAAACATGGTCGAAATTTTGTTTTTAACTTATACTAAAAAAGTTTCTCACACTTTGCTGAAAACCTTCGTAAACTATTATGGTTTTGTCGCACCACTCAAAACTATTTCCGGATTCAGAAAGTATGGACATTGTATTATTTTTTTTTAATTAAAAATTTTTTTTTTTCTTGTTTCAGAACCTTTGTTAGTTTATTCAATAATTTTTATGGCCGGCTCAGCCCACCCTGAGGGCAGGGCTGGCGCAGCATGTGGTGCCGGGTATCAAACCACAGTCCCTGAAGCTGCCCAAGCTTTCCCAAGCAGGCGCTTTAGACCACTGAGTCATCCCACGGGGCCCCAAGTATGGACATTTTAAAGTCAAAGCTATATCGCTAACCTTTTGCCTTTACCAAATATTGCTAAAGAATTCTCTAAGTTGTTGGTTCTTAGGAGATGGACATCTGAACCCGAATCCATCACCTAAAATGAGAGGATGAATAACTGTAAGAAGAAACATCTGGCATCAAGCACTGAAGAAGACCAAATATATGCTGTTGGGCTGGGTCATGTTTCTGTATCAAAGGCAAGTTGGTCTAGCTAAACTCCTACCTTGTTCAAGAACAGAAATAGCACAAAAACCTGCTAGTCTCCCAACACCACTACACCTGCCACAGGAAAATATGATTTGCAATTCGATGCAGAACAACCATGTGCCTTTAAACTAGAATACTTTATAGATAGTAACAGATCAAATATACCTGCAAATTAGTAATTCAGTGTCAAGTGTCATGCAGATACATCACTGCCATGGTTGTACTACTGCGACAAGACTTTTGCTGTGTGTTTAGCCTGTTTTTGAATCCATTTAAGCCTTGCAGTAGACACAGAAGTCATGAAAGACTGCGTGAGATCGATGCTGGCCACATTTTTTTTTTTTTAATGAGCAGAATATATTTATTAGGGGAAAGAAAGCTGCTGCCCAAGTGTCCAAGAGAGGGACAGCAGGGGCGTCCTCAGTGAGTGTGCCCCCGCATTCTTGTGCTTTCTGCCGGCTGGTGTGTACTGTGGCTTGGACCTTCCTTCCTTGTTTGTGTTCCTGACATTGCCGCTCATTCCTTTCCTGCTCCGTGTCCTGACTTCCTGCTCTTTTCTTCTTGGACTCTCACAGTCTCTGTTTCAGCTTCCAGTTAACAAGTCCTCGAGCTTGCATGGTCTTTGGTAGCCACGGTCGGTTTCCTGATCCCTTGTCTAGACTGGGTTCATGGCTTTATAGCGGTCTTTGACTTTTGCATGCTCTCTGGCACCAGCTTCTATCTTTGAACTCTTCCGGTTTGACCCTTGCTGTGTGGATTTCTTCCTGATCTCCTCTGGCCTTGATGCTCACTGATGTATTTTGATTTCCCCTTTTAGAGCATATCATGTATCCCAGCTCTTCCATTTACTGATTCCCTTTGTTTACATTCTAGCTTGATCAATACTCTTGGTTTATCATCACCCCAGGAGCTGACGGGGAAGCAAAATGGACAGCGAGTCCGGATCTAGGACCACAATCCTCCATAAAGACAAGCAAAGGAATTGCCAGCAGCCTTCCGTTCTCATACCTATTTCCTTCCGATCAAAGACTCTTTTCAGTCAGTATTCATCTTCAGCCCCCACCTTCCTACAATCAAACCTTTGTGGGCCTCTGAGTGTGTGCCTGTGTGTGTGTGTGTGTGTGTGTGTGTGTGTGTGTGTTTTAACTCAAGTAACTAAAGTGTTAACAACTCCAAATCCATCTTGGACTTATAACAAAGTGAAGACTAGTAAGCCAAAAGCGGAGAAAGTTGATGGCAGGCGACGATTTCCGGTTAGGGCTCCCTGAACACACTTCCTTCCAGGGGTTAGGGAGATCTCACAGAAGGTTCATTTAGGAGAAAGTGACGGTTGCAGTCCTTGAAGTGAAGATGGATGAGCTCTGGAAAGCAGGCTGGACTCCTGCACAGATAGGTAGAATACAAGAAATGAGAAAATCAAAGAGAGAAGATGAAGCGGTGATGTCAGCGGGCAGCGGCAAGGGGCCCAGTTATGACTTCTGTGTGGTTTTCAGCAAGCAGAGGCAGGGCGTCTTGGCAGCAGCCGTCCAGAGCTGCCTCCTCGTTTTCCCAGGATGTTCGCGGCACACTTCACTTTCTTCCTACCTCTTGGAAGTCCATACTTAGAAAGTTCGGCCCTGCAAGTTCAATGTGTTCAGAAATAGTAGCTGTCTTAGAACATACTGAACTGGATTAAAAGGGGAAGCAGTCTCCCCGGCAAAGGGGGTGCGGGCTCGCCTGTGTATGTAGCACACACTTCACCATCTGTTCCTCTTTAAGCGAGCTTCTTCCCTTTTTTTATACTGAGTGATGTAATGCTGCTGAAGATTCGGGGTCGTTATTAGTAGACTTAGGAGGAAAGTCTTTGAAAGAGAAAGTCAAGCTACTTTCCGCTGCGTGAAGAATAATCAGAATTTCCCAATGGTTATGTTCTACAGCTGTGGATGGATTCTCCCCAGACAGTCTTGAGAGGGAAAACCAGCTTTATTTAAAATAATTTTTAGACATTACTTATAGTAACTAGAATTCTACCACAACAATTCTAGTTACAAGTGACTAGAAAATGGAAAGGGAGTAGGCCAGGGAAGTTTCCTTACAGCAAGCAGTGAAGTGTTTGCACGTGATTATATCTTAGCAGCACATCACCTGGTCTTGGTTCAAATCCCAGCCACACAGCTTGTCTTAGAAGCCAACACGTTCCTTTGGACACCCTGCACTCCGATTATAGCAATGAACACATACATGTTGTCTTCATGTATGTTTGCTTACTTCTCATTTGAGGGGATGTTCCGTAAAGTCTGAAATGTTGAAGTGCAAACTTGTTCCCTACTAGCAATACCAGGAAGCACAGGCTCAAAAGAAATACCCGTGGACACAAAGGACCAATGCAATTTTAAGATTAGTATACAAGGTCTGAGTTGGCCCACATGAGGAGAGTGAATAGTAAAATAATAAGCAAAAAATGCAGACTGTGGGTCAGGCAGTAGAATTTACTTGGCTATACTGGAAGGCTAGAAGACTTCTACAAGACCTTTAAGTATTGTGAGTCTATGCTGATATAAAATCTGACCTTTGTTGGTACAAGAAGCCTGCACACTCTTTTGTACATGCAGAAAATAAATAAAAATATATTTTCAGAGAATTACCAACTAATAAACAAAGAATAAGAAAAATCAACATGGCACTCTCCCAAAACAATACAGCTGCCATGTTTTATTTCATTGTGGCTGTCATTCTTAACTTTAATTCACTCCTAACTCTCAAAGCCTGGCTATAGCATCAAGAGTTGTGATTCTCCAAACATTTGCGATCTGAAACTGTTGTCTCTAACCATTTTTTGGGGAAAATTGCATAAACTCAAATGATGATTTATTTTCCTTGCTCAATTTTATGAAAATGGCATGCATATAATGACCATTTTATATGAATATTAATTTTTTTTAAAAAATATATTATTCCATGCTAAGTTAAGGGTGCCTTAGGCACAACAGAAGTCCATACAGTCTCACAGAAGATCTGACACTCCCCTAAAAAAGAAAAAACAACAGAAGCTGCCAAATTCTGTGTACCTAGTATATTATTTTCTGCAAATGAGGAATGAAGTCATTTTTTATTTTTAAGTATAGCGTTCATTTTGTATGTTACAAAAGGAAAAGAAAAGCTTATTTATAATCTCCAGGAAAAGAGTTCTAGCTCATGAAAGCATGGCTAGGTTATATTTCAGTGATTATTGCTCACCACTATCTCTCTCAAAGCATTAGAAATAGGAATCAAAACCTTCTTCTCCCAGGGCCAAACCTCTTCCAAGTAGGACATGTTAACTCTTCTCTTGCTATTGCTTTGCTGTCCATAATGTTGGTGACACTTCAAAGTTTCTTTGCCTCAAGGTTCAGTGTTTCCATTTTCTCTACTCATTATCCACTACTCCTATCTCTAATCAAAATCAGAAAAATATTCCATCACTAAATGAACACAAATAACTGTTTTTCTTTCAAATATAGTTGTCTCAATTTTCTTTTGATTTATGTAAATACTAAAATACTTGACTGGGATCTCATCTTCTTAGAATGTTTTTGTACATCAAAATAAATGACCAACAGAGTGAAAAGAAAACCCACAAACTGGGGAAATTGTTACCCAACTGTCCTGCAGACAAAGGGACGTATAAACTTATAAAGAATTAGAAAATCAGCCTTCCAAATGCAAAGTCCAATCCAAAAATGAGCATCTGAGATTAATACAAAGTTTGCAGATGAAGAAATATAAATGGCAAATGAGTATCTGAAGAGAAGTTCAACATCATGGGTGACTCAAGAAATGCAAATTAAAGCAATACTGAGGTTCCACCTCACCCCAGAAAGAATGGCTCTCGTCATGAATTCAGCCAATAACCAATGCTGGAGGGGCTGTGCGGGAAAAGAAACCCTTCTCCACCATTGGTGGGAGTGTAGACACAATCACTATGGAAATCAGTGTGAAGATTCCTCAAAAAACCAGGATTAGAGGTCCCACTTGACCCCACTCTTCCGCTTTTGGATATTTTTCAGGAAGCACTGAAAACATCATAACAGAAAGATATATGTACAGTTATGTTCATATTTATTATTCTTTTCATTAATGTACCTGGTATAGGGTCTCACTTAGCAGCACAGAGTCATGGTGATCCTATTTTTAGCCTCCCCAGCAGAGGGATTACAGGCATGTACCACTACACTCAGGCTCCCTGGCCAGCTGAGCACACCCCTGGGGCAGGGCCAGAGCAGCATAAAGGACCAGGAATTGAACCCTTGTCCCTGTTGCCAAAGCAGGAGCTTAGTGCACTGAGCTATCTCACCAGCCTTCAACCATGTTTATAGTAGCACAATTTTTTTTTTGTCTTTTTGAGACAGGTCTCATTATATAGTTCAGGCTGGCCTTGAGTTCACTTTTGTAGCCCAGACTGGTCTCAAACTCACATTGAGCCTCCTGCCTCAGGCTTCCCAGTGTTGGGATTACAGACATGTGCCACCATGCCTGGCCATCCTCAAACTTTACATAGGTTATACAGCAAAGCCTTCCAGGTAGTGCCAAAATTGGTCATCAGGTGACCTACAAATGATAATGTGAGTTTAGGTGGTCTGGAGGGCCTAATGTCCTTACAATTGAAAGAAAACTTCTGAAGAGGGAATCATACCACACCCAGCTCTATAATAGCACAATTTCTAATAACTAAATATTAGGAGCAATCCAAATGCCTATCAACTGAGGAATGGATAGAAAAATATGTGTGTGTGTGTGTGTGTGTGTGTGTGTGTATGTGTGTGTGTGTGTTTGCCCATGCTACTCAATGTAGTACTACTCAGCTATAAAAGAAAATTAAACCTGGATATTTCATAATCAAAGGGATACAGACAAAGACCATACTCATGAATGAAACAAACCAGAATCACATGTGCAAGCATCATATTGTCTCTCTAGTGTAAGAGCCTGAAAGAGTCAATGAAATAGATACTATGAAAGAGAAAGAAACTGCTCAACGGGAAAGAATAGCTTGGGTGAGGCAAAAGGAAAAAGAGGGAAATATATATAATGTCTATCCTACTTACCTATCTGGCCATCCTTCTATCTATATAGCTAAAGTAATTGTACAAAGAATTTCTGTTAGTTCATTGAACGGAACAGCTAGTGTTTATTCTGTTGGATCAATCTTGTACGACTGTATCTGGTAATCTCAGCCACTACTTTGAAGTGAAATATACCTAATATGATAGATCTTGTCAGTTTCCTATCACCTTGTTTTGAAATTTTGCATTTTATTACTTTTCCTCTTTACAATAAAAGTATAGATTTTATGAACAAAAATACATTAAAATAGTTTAACTCTAAAGTATTTATCTTAGATAAAAATGTGTCACAATCGCTACCTGTTTTTCACTAGCTGATTATTAAGCTTCTTTCCTATGACTTTTCTCCTCTTGCATTACAATTTGGTCTTCAGATAGCTTTGTCTGTATATCTCAGGGTGTGCTCCATTTGGATTGACAAATCAATAGTCCCTATGGATGGAAAAACTGAAATGCAAGACAGGAACTTTCTCTAAGGATGAGCTCATTCTGTGAAGTTAAAAAAGGCGCCTGCTTAGTGGCAGACGCCCAGCAGAAGCAGCACACGAGGGGAGGTGCTGGGACTTGGAACTGTGTCTCTCTCCACCTTCGAATCATCTGCTCCACTGTAACTTGGAAATGCTGAAAACCTGCCCGCAAGGTAAAACCAGGCCAGCTATGCAAAGAAAAGCGAAACTGACATTTAAGGAACACCTATTATATTTCAGGTATTGTGAAATTAGATATTGCCCCCACATTACCTGATTTAATCCTGAAAACATATGATATTATTATTATTATCTACATTTAACAAAACAGATATAGAAACTAAGACTGAGATCATAGATCTAAAAAGATCCAGGCTCTAGCATAGACGTTTCTGAAAGTCTATGTCCTGAAAGATGACAGAGTTTCTTCTTGCCACTGAAATTCTTCCTTTGGTCTACCTCCATCACTAGTCCACCCATCCACTTATTCTCTCTTCCTTTTTCCTCCTCTCTCTCGCTGCCTCTATGAGGTGCTTGCATCGATTCCTTAAGAAAATACATGCTGGCCTAGTGGTTTCAATCACCACATTAGAGACTGAGAAGTAACTGTGAACAGCATGTTTTGCTTTCTATATTATATTTCTATAGTACATATATTTCTTTCAAATAACAACATGTATACCGGTGTAAAATGGGTCTGATACAGATAGAAGTGAAAACGTGCCAACCTATCGACAAATTTTGTCATGAGAAGAGTATGTAGTACAAATTCTGGGTGGCCCCAAAAATAACAGTATAGGCAAGGCGATACTTGCAGATAACTTATGTGTATGCTTCAAGAATGGTTATCATAAATGAACAGAGCTGAGCTGAACTTCGTCCCATAAAACTCGAAAGCTGGCGTTCAGTGTTTTAGCTGTGCACATAAGAACATGCAGGCCTCCAATCACCTTATCACATACCTTCCCTTTGTGTCTGAGAAGTCTGTTATAGCTGGCTTCCCATGAGAGTCCAGTGGTTTTC
Source organism: Myocastor coypus (assembly GCA_004027025.1). Classification (NCBI taxonomy): domain Eukaryota; kingdom Metazoa; phylum Chordata; class Mammalia; order Rodentia; family Myocastoridae; genus Myocastor; species Myocastor coypus. Next base: position 42,978 of record PVJA010004231.1, on the reverse strand, counting down.
ACAAATGCAGAGAAAGACTGAGGTATTCAAATCTTTCACGATGTGCGGTTGCCTGATTGATGTGTACTTGCACAAACTATGTAGAAAACTAGTTCTACCCAGAAACAATGGGCTATTACATCAACAGCAAATGGCACCAGCAATGCTTTTCAGTTGGTTCATGGGTGTAGGTGGTACTCATATTTTTTTACTTGTAGAATGGCCGTCTTTGGTATGACTTTTCTTGGAGCTTCTGAACATATGAATATGGGGAGTTTCACAAAATGCTGGGAGTTTTCTGCATTTATGCTAGACATAGGACAAATATCATAAACCTAACAAGTAACTTATTTTTGAACATTTATTTTTTAGATTATACTCTCCAAAGGTAAAATCTTTAACCTATTCCATTTCCAACTAGTCAAAACCAGAAGAGAAATCACTAATAGCCAACAGTGGTAAGTAATATGCAACAGATATATGAAAGCAAAAATGATGTTATTCTTAACACTTTATGGATAGTGTTTATAATAGCTATAATTTAAAGAGATGAACAAAAGATAGGAACAAATATATATATATAATGTTTCTTCATGTAGATTAAGTGATCTAAGATAAGCAATACCCACCTTTAATGATAGGACGTTAGGACACTATTTACCAGTACCCAAATGGGAGCTTCCTGTGCATACAGGCATCTGGCCACCCTTTTCCTAAAGTGTTTCGACTTCTTAAGCAATTCTTTATTGGCTCCTGTGATACATAAATGCCCTGCTCAGTGATGTCTTTCTGAAGGACCTGGGCCACCCTCCTGAGTCATGCCATCGCGTACAACTTTGTTCACCCTCCCAGCTCTGTGAGAAAGGTAGGAGTTTTAGCTGCAAATTGGAACCATTTGGAATACCGACAGCCTGATCATATGTCTCAAATAACCTCTAATGTCTTCCCATGATTTAATGCCCTCCAGGCTTTTCTTCCAGTGAAGTTGACTGCCATCTGCCCTCCTTATTGCAATAATCTTTAATAAAGTCTTCCCTGCTAGTATGGACTGAATGTTTTATCCACTCCAAATCATATGTTGTGGACCTAGCACCCAGTTTTATGGGAGCTGAAGGTGAGACAATTGAGTTTGGTTCTCCTCTCCTCTCCTCTCCTCTCCTCTCCTCTCCTCTCCTCTCCTCTCCCCTCCCTGCCCCCCCTCTCTCTCTCTCTCTCTCTCTCTCTCTCTCTCTCTCTCTCACACACACACACACACACACACACACACACACACACACACAAAGGCATAGCCAGAAGATGGACTGTCCTCTGCCTTCTCTGGAACTAACCCTCCTGTTGCATTGGTGGGCACTTTCCTGCCTTCAGAACTATGAGAAATAAGGGTGTGTTACTTAAGCCATCCTGTCAGAGCTGTGTTCTCACCCACAGCACATGTCGAGATGCTTGCCTTTCCTACTGGTCCAAGTTTTCTTTGACATTGCTCTTGTTAATGTTTCTTTGCATCTTAAGAAAAAATGGAGAGGTTTACAAATTGCCCCAAATTATCCATTCAACATTTACTATTACTGAAAGTTTCCTATAGGCTATCACTGAAATCCATTTCCTCACGTAAGTTCTAAACAGTGGATACTATTTATAATCAAATACTGAGATGATTAATTGAGAAATGGAGAATAGACATAAGTTGACTGAAGCCACGGATCTACCAAGTGGTGAATGCGGGACTTAGACGCTTGAGCTGACTCCACAGCCATCCCTCATAGTCTGCAGTTTCATCATGTGCAGGCAACCTATGATAATTTCTTACATGTTATCCAACTGTTTTAAATCACATGGTCAGTATTGGCGTTAGTCATGCAGTCCCACAAAATACACATGCACATATATGGGCATCTGTCTGTCTGCCTGCCTGCCTACCTACCCGCCCGTCCATCCATCCATCCCTCCATCCATCCATCCATCCATCCATCCATCCATCCATCCATCTGTCTATCTGTCCATCTGTCTATCTATCAGTGGGTAGAAGTGTTTAATGAAGCACACTTGTCCTATGCCATAATCTGTGAGAAGCACATTTTAAAGAATATATCCTGCAACACAGTATTTCTATTAAAGCACCTCCCTAGATGAACTCTACAGGTGCAAAAAAGCTTCAACAAAACACAACAACTACAGAAAAATAATCTTTTTATTGGTGTCTGGAAAGAAAAATAACTATTTCATAAGGGACTGTGTAAAGCTTGTTCTTTTTATTTTCCCTTTAACATTTTAAAACTCTCCCTGTAGGTTATTCTCATTTTTAAAGGACTTTTTGGTAAGTCAGTTCACTTATTAATCAGAACAATTAATAACTGAAATGTCACCAATTGTGGAACGCACTCCACAACCTTAAGGAAAAGCTAGTATCCTCCCCAAAGTAATTGATATTCAGTAAAGTCGAGTGGAACATAATATTGTTGCCCAAACACCCATCTCTAGTGGGAATCTTTGAATGGAATTTAATGGGCCCCATTCTCCATGTGTCCAGGCCATATCCTGGGAATAAGTTAAACCTTTCTACAAGCAGAATTAACTATTTATGTCAGTTGATCTTATTTAATATCCTGAAGAAGTGAGTTACAAAGAGTGTTTCTCAAAATTTGGGAACTGATGAACCATGAAACTTTTACTCAGAATTATCTGTGGGTTTATGGTTCATAATTATAAAATGGGCAAAGTTGTGGTCAACAAATAATTTAAATCATAGCCAGAAATATGATATTTATAAAATATGGCACAATGTCAAAATAAAGAAGCTCCATATTACAAGATGTGAAAGCAGCTTTTTAGTCACAAGAGGGTCTCTAACTCTGTCACTTTGAACACTTTTCTAAATTCTCTTAAATTTGGTTTCATTATTTCAGGTGTGCTCTGCTTAAGAGTACTAAGGTTCTGGGAGATCGTACAATAATTGTATATAACCTTCACATTTTCATTGACATCACTCATCTGCCAATAATACAGATAATTAAGTATTGCTGTAACAGTCTAAGCCCAGTTGGTAACACACAAGGTATAAAATGAGGTTCCATAGGAGATGTGTAGTGCATGCAATAGTCACAAAAACCTAAACTAGGTAAAAACCTTACCATTAAATGGAATGTTGTCAAGAAATTTACAATAGTGTTAGACCCTCTGAACCATTATTGAGCTTCCAAATAGTCACAGTCTTTGTTTCATTATTCTCAGTACATTAAAAACCATAGAAATCATCTCAAAAGTTGGCACTTTAAAAAATACCTCAAGCTCTCTACTTTTCTTGGAGAAGTAGGGTTAGGGTCTACACCGACTCTTGAGTCATGGCCAAGATTTGATACAGGGTCAGGCAACTGTGGAAGAAAAGGTGGGAGGCTTGGTGATACACAGATTTATTAACAGTGCATCAACAAAAAATTTAAAGTGATCCATGAACCCCCAGATATTGGTGCTATCACTGAATGATCATCAGAAGAGCCCTGCTCTGGGACAGACCACTGATAATGGTACCCAGCTATTCCAGTAATGGAGCACCCAGGGTCTTCTTTAACATGTTCTTCCAAGTTTTTTTTTTTTTTTTTTTCCTAAAAGATCACTGGAAATTTTAGGCACTACCTACTCCCAGTGAAGCACAGGTAACTTAGGATGATAATTGTCATGGCTTGGTCTAGATGTCGCTCCAAACCCTTGTGAGCTTGTAAGTGGGGCATTTTGGAGCTGACCAGATCTGAATGCTACTGGTTTTAAGGGTGTATAGTGCTAAATTAGTCCACTGACTGGAATTAGAATATTTCTGGGCGGAGCCAAATGGATTTTTCTGGAAACAGAAGGCTGTCCCTGGGCATCGGTGCCACTGCCCAAAACACTTGTAGGCAAATGGATAGAAGGGAAAGGGTGGCTTGCTATTGCTATTGCTGCTCACTGCTCCCCATCTCCTGCCTGTTATGCCATGGACTCTCTCTGCTCTGTGACGTCCCTCTGCCATCGTTCTTCACTGAATAAATCTTACACCTGTCAACCTTAGTTGTTGAGTATCTCTTATTTTTTTTTTTTTTTTAAATAGGGACTTGAACACAGGACTTTATGCTTGTGAGGCAGCCGACTGTGCTACTGAGCTATATCGCTGGTCCGAGTTGTCACAAATGTTATCTCAACAATGCGAGAAGTCACTAAGACACTGATGGAACTCAAAAGAGAGGCCCTTGATAAAACCAATATTTCTAGCAATCCTTTCAGTGCCTCTCCATGGTTTATGAGCTGAGGGCTATATGCATCATTTGGCATCCTAAGGCACTTTCTGTTGGTCCAAAAGGAGCACATCATTGGTGGAGTGACACAAGTATCTTCTTATTTCATATTTGACTATTATTTCTCTTTTGGAATTCCTGAATATAAAAGAACCTCAAGTATTATTACAAGCATCCTGAGACTGTGATGCAGAGAGCGATAAAATCAAAGCTATAACCAAAAGAAGACAGAATCAAAAGAATAGTAGGGAATGGCCCCAGAATTCTGATCACACCATTTGTAGTTTTCACTTACATCAGTCTCTTCAGGGTGGCTATGATAAAGCCTCACAGGCTGAGGGCTTAAGGCAGTATACATTTGTGGTCTCACAATTCTGGAGAACAGAAGTTCAAAATCAAATCCCGGATAGGGGCAGGCTTCCTGTGAAGACAGGAGGGAATCCTGACCCACGCCTCTCTTTTTTCTGGTGGCATTCTCAAGCAGTCCTGGGCTTTAACACACAATAATGTCTTGTTGTCTTTCTTCTCTTTTTCTGATTTTTGCGCATTTCTAATTCTCTGTCTTTTTGTTGTTGTTCTTTTTTTGTGTGTGTGCTTTTTCATAAGGACGTCAGCTACACTGGATTATAGCCTACACTCTTTATCTGATTGCCTCATTTTAACTCAATTTATTCTATAAAATGCTATTTTCAGGAAAAGTCACATTCTGAAGTCCTGGGGGTCAGAACTGCAACGTGCCACTCTGAGCAAACACAGTTCTGCTTATCACAAAGCTTTGCTTTTCGGTGTCCAGCTACATAGTGATCACATATCTTTCTGTGTAATGCAGTCTGGGCTCTCAGGTGCACACAGGACAAGGTCCTTTAATTAATACAAAGAATATGCAACAAGTTAACTATGATAGCCCGCTCTAACAATAACTGAATGTTCATTATCTACCACAGGGAATCCAACTAAAGTTATGACATCCTACTAGGAAGTTAGATGTCGCTGCCAATAATTACAGTGCACTTGCCTGGATCTTCAGCTTGTTCCAGGAACAAAGCATTTCACCAGGGTTGCATACTGTACTCCTCTGTTCATATCCAGTGGAGGGGCATAGATGGAGCCCAGCATGGATCACAGAGAGAGCTAATGCCAGTAAAAAGCGACTTTAAGAAAATAATGCCATGCTCTACATAAAAGCACCATCATAGCCATGAACAAAGCAGTGCCACTGAAGACTTAATGCCCATGCAAATTTCTCCTTAGAATCGGAACTGTTCTTCATAAACTACCTAACATCATTAACATTGCAAATGTGTTGAAAATAATTTAGAAATATAATAAGTACGGCATTGGTCCACATCAGTGGTCTAGATATAGAGTAAATTGATGGCAATAGAATGTTTTGTTGCTATTCTCATCTTTCAAGCCCAAATTTTGTATTTATTTTATATTAATCAACTCAGAATTTATTGGTTAAAAGGAAAGCAAAACATGTAGGAAAAATGCAAATTCACTCTTGTGGATTGTTCCATTCTTAGTCTTTCCTTCTTAAAGTAGCACACCATCTTTCACCCATTGAAAATTAACATGAGTTAAATACAGATCACATAGCTAGCTAGCTAACTAGCTAGTTAGATAGACAGATAGATATGAAAATAGTACAGAAATATATACAATTTTAATTTTGCCCACTAGAGTGTACCATTGCAACCCCACAAATCGAACAGAAAGTGTTCATGCTTTTTTAATGTACATTAAAGAGGAATACAGTGTTAAAAGCAAATTGCATTCCTTAATTGCCACCAACCTCTAAATACATGACAAATTGCATGCAAATTAGATTTAATTTACTTTATGTTTTATAGGTTCACAAAAGGCTTCAAAAAGTATTTGAAATTTTTGCCTATTATTTTCCCATTATCACCATACCAATGACATCTTGCTTTTTGTTTGTTTGTTTGTTTCCTACTTTTTAAGAAAAATATATGAGAAAATAATGGTGACATCCTTAGGTCATGTGTCTGGTGTTCATCCATGGATTAGATTTTCCTTCTCATTATAAAACTTCTTTGCTCATTTAATATATTCTGTCCTGCTACCTTCTTTTCTGGTGAGGAACACACTTAGCAAGCGTCATAGTCACAAGAAGTACAGATAATGCTGGTGCTCTCAAAAGGGGAAAGAAGCCGGGCGTGGTGGCTCACGCCTGTAATCCCAGCACTTGGGAGGCTGAGGCAGGAGGATTGGTGCGAGTTCGAGACCAGCCTGGGCTACAAAAGTGAGCTCAAGGCCAGCCTCAACTGCATAGCTAGACCCTGTCTCAAAAAGACAAAAAAAAAGGGGAAAGAACAGAAAGACGTGATTGTTGCAAGGAGCAATTGGATCCTAGAACTTAGGGTGGAGGCAGCCATCGTGTACTGAAGGCTACGGCCCAAGGGAAGCATGACTGCACTCAGGTTTGTTTCCAATTATGCTGCCTAGCGCGCACACAGTTCCTCCAACAAGAGCTTTCTCCTTCTCTTTCTCACCTCACACACATCCTGCAACTGCCTCTAGTAGCTTCTTCCTCTGCCCAAATGAGATTGCTTTGTAGGCTAACTTCACACACAAGAGTAAATACGTAAGTAGTATGGAGTGAATCATACATTGTCTTCTATCATACCTTCTTGTCCCCTCTCTTTCCATTTGATAGAACTTATCACTACATGTATTGTCCAAATCAGGAGATTTAAGAGCCTAATTTATACAGCCAAAGCCAAAAAAATAAAATGAATAGATATATTCTTTATATAGAGGGAAATGAAAATGGCTTGTGGTTGCAGACTACGTTTTAGCATGCCTATATTTCCACTTGCATAAAATGAAGACTTTGGGAAATTACAGTAATCAATGTGGATGACTACAGTGTATACCAATAGCCCTAGCATTATGGGCTCTGAACCTGCAGCATCATTATCATGTGAAGCTCACAAAACAGGTCTAGCCTGGCTTTGTGACGCACACCTACCATCCATAATCTGAAAGGCTGAGGCAGGAGGATTACAAGTTTGAGTCTAGCCTCTGCAAATTACTGACTTGGTTATACCCTGTTGTGGACTAACAAATGACGAGGAATGTAGCTCACTCCAAAGGCTTTGGGTTTGCCGGGTGTGGTGGCGCATGCCTGTAATCCCAGCACTCGGGAGGCTGAGGTAGGAGGATCGGTGCAGGTTCGAGACCAGCCTGGGCTACAAAAGTGAGCTCAAGACCAGCCTGAACTGCACAGCGAGACCCTATCTCAAAAAGACAAAAAAAAAAAAAAAAAAGACAAAGGCTCTGGGTTTAATCTCCAGTAACACACACACATGTATGCACACACACATGTATGCACACACACACACACACACAGAGACACATACACACATACGCATACACACAAACATGACAGAGCGTCAAGCTATTCCCAGGAATACTAAATCTGAAACTCTGGAAGTGGAGCCAAATGATCCTGCCCACCACTGGTTAAATACATAGTGCAATTTTAGTATCACTAAATGCACTGCTAGAAGACTTCAGAAAACTAAAATCATGGCTCTCATATAACTGTAAATAATCTTGCATCAGTGTGTTCACCTCATTAATAGGGTAGCGGTATGGTGCAATAAAAAGCTCAATGGAGAGTTCAAATAACTAGATCTAGGTAATAAAAATGCTGGAGATGCATTTACAAAAGACATAAGACTACACTATCCACAGGGCAATCATCAATCGCATTCCACTAAGCACAATCCATTTCCTTTCCTATGGATCATTTATAATATTGGTTTTATATAGCCAGTTTCCTTTCCACTTGTAAAATAGCCATAGGCATTAAGGGAAAGGTACTCTTCTTGGGACACTTACTAATTTACTCTCCTTTGCCCATTTCTAAAACTTTCATGTTGTTTATCCTGACAGTCAACACAAATTACGCTTCCCAAAGGCTAGGTACGGTTAAACATCTTTCCTCTTGGGATTTCCGAGTCCTCCCACTTCCACAAATTCAGTTTTTTAAACCTATCCATGCCACAGGCCTGTTTTTAGCTTACCCCTAGTTAATGCTTTAACTCTGAGATAACATGAAAATGAGAGAAATAGAATGATGTGTCTTTTCTTGTGGATATTGTGTGAGCATTTTATTGCCTTAAGACTGAATATGTCAAGAACGGATTGTGGAGATAGATTCCCATTATCTGAAATTTTGAGTCTAGCAAATAAATGGATGCCATTTGCAGATTACCTCCAGGGGAGCCAAATTCTGCTAAATTGGCAGCAGAAATCCAACACGTGAAGGCGAACAGTTGTAACAAGTAAAGCCAGTATTCTGATATGTTATTGTATGCAACAAGGTCAAGTCCCGCAGAAAGAAAATACTGTAAATTCAGCAAAATTCAGCTGTTCTACTTCTGTCAAAATTTTAACCAATCCATGCTGATGTAACTACTCAAGTCATAAAAACAGAAGCAGTGAACAGCAGAGAAAAAAAAAATACTTGCCCTCATTTCTCTTAAGAAGCCAATGTCTCCTCAATGTTAGTTGTTAATACCAAATTGGGTTTAATTGTAGCACTGATGCATATTTTATTAAGGGAAGGGTGCTAGGATACACTCTAGATCCAAAAGCTGGGTTATTAAAATTAAAAGAGGAACTTTTAGATTTTTGAGTTAGATGTTAGTAGCAAGTTTAGTGCACGCTGTAAATCATTTAACTTCTTTTAGTACTGGCCTTCATGTCTTTGAACAAAAGCATCTTTGTGTATAACCAAATACTGCACACTTAATAAAACAGTTCTTAGTTCTAATGTGAAGCATATTAACATAATTCGATTTTAATAAACTATATATATGCAATCCCTTATGGTGCAAAAACACAATAACTTTGAAATGTTAAACTTTTCGATATTCATATTGAAAAGTATTTCACATTTGTTGAAATGTAGCAATATCACCTAGTCAAGGGGAAAACGGACTACAGTAATGTCCACCAGAGACAGAGACGGCAGTATTAGGAAAAAACAATTCAAATCTGCAGATTTTAGTGAGGAGTCCTCAACTCACATAAGTTAAACAGAACTACTACTTGCTAAATCTATGAATGAAATCTTCCCTCGCAGCTGTTAAATAAACAGAATGGGAACCACTGTATTCTCCAAACATTCATGGATTTTCCTAAGGGATTTTTTTTTTTTTTTTTTTTTTTGAGACAAGGTCTCACTATGCAGTTCAGGCTGGCTTTGAGCTCACTGTTGTAGCCCAGGCTGGTCTCGAACTCACATCGATGCTCCTGCCTCAGCCTCCCAAGTGCTGGGATTACAGGAGTGCGCCACCACGCCTGGCTTTTTCTAACAGTAATGTAGCACTTTCTCACTGTTGATGTGTAAATGAGAAGTGTACTCAGGAGTTTCTGCCAGTTTTGAAAACTGAGAAATGTTTGGGGATAAGAGTAATTTCATCTGTCACGGTGGCCACCTTTGCTATGGAACCCCGGGCACCCATGTTGGGATCGCGACCAATGATGCTTGGTTCAGCCACATCTCCAGAGCCAGGAGTGAATGCCCAGTTTGTACCAGGATTCTTAATGGGGGCCTTGCCAGCTCCAGTGACTCCACAACCTCACTCCGTTAGGAACTTCTCAGTAGGAGCAATGAATGTGAGGTCAGCTTTCCTTGCTGCTGGCTCACCACCACAACCAGTTGTACCAGCTCTAGTACAAAAGTGGAGCTCTGCCAGTTAGAAGAACGGATGATGATATTTGCAGCCCAGGCCTTGCATCAAGCCATTTAACTTCAAGAAGACAAACCTTTCAGTAACGCAGGATCCTCTTGTTGGAGTTGCAACGTGTACTCCTGAAACAAGGCTAAGTATATTTAGTCTGGCAGATATTAGTCAACCGAGAAAGACAACACTATCTCTGGCCCAGCTGGATCCTTTCTATACACAAGGAGATTCTCTGAACTCAGAAGATCACCTCGATGACACTTGGGTGACCGTACTTGGGTTTCCACAAGCATCTGCTTCCTATATATTTCTACCATTTGCACAGTATGGAAATTTCTTAAAGCATGTGATGTCTAACACAGGAAATTGGATGTATATTTGTTATCAATCTAAACTGCAGTCCCAGAAAATATTTGGAGAACCCATCACGATTGCTGTAAAAACCTATGTAGACAAAAGTATTATGGAAAACAGTGACAGAGGTGGCTTGTCATCTTCATCTCCAGCTCTTAGACCACCAATCAAACCTGCAGGACACCCTCACACCCTGGCAGTGCCCTGAGGATTTCTACCATGAGAGCTCTTGCTGCAAAGCTTCTACTAGGGGCCACCAGGTTATTTGTGACAGTCAAAAGCCAAAAGAAGATGCAAGTCGTTTGTTCAAAGGCACGAGATACTTGAATGCACGTGCAGCTGGTAGTGTGATGGGAACTACGAACTCAGCTATCAAGGAGGAACTTGCTCCACTAAAAGCAGTTTGCTGAGTAAGGCCATTTTGCTGTGGTTAGGTGTGTAACCACTCAGGGCAGTGCTGGCTAGGATATAACCTGCTTCTAGCTTGCATTTGAAAAGATGTTCAACATACATTTCAAAGTAAATTATACATCCCTGCAGAGTGGATTTTGCTTCTGTAATAGTGCATGCCATACTGACACATGAAAACCAGTATGAATTACTATAAATCAAATGATTGAACTTGCAGGAAGGTCTCATCATCCTTGTGAGAAGGTGAGTGGATCTCAGGAAGAACTATCACTGCTTATACCAAGGCACTTTTATTATAATTAGTAGTTTGAATTGTAGTCTTTTAATTTAGATAATATTCAATATTGTAATTACCTTGTATATATCCAGTCTTCATTCATCATCTTTTAGTGTTCTAAAACTCATTCTTTTAAAAAAACTCTGCAAATAAAACTTCTTGATAATAAAAAAAAAGTATATCTAAACTTTCTGGTTGAACCTTAATAGAACTATTCTTCTCTATTTGTTTTTTATTTTAAAGAGAATATTTTTTTAAAAAAATTAAAAATGATACAGAATTTTGAAACTAGATGAAAAGATTCCCACAATGGTGACTATATTGCATTCTGATACCTTCAAAGTCATTGTTGAGATTACCAGATACAGGCATGCAAAATTAACTAATTTAAAATAAAAATAGGCATTAACTGTCCCTTTCAATAAACCCATAGAAATTTGCAGGACAATTATCTTAGTTGTTATGTATATATATGTAATATATATATTTCCTCCTTCTTTCTTCCTTTCCTCCTTTTCTCACTCCTAGTTGCTCTTCCCAGCTGAGCAGTTTCTTTCCCTTTCACAGTATCTATGATACTCTTCTCATTTTGTTTCCTCTTTTGGTTTCTTATACAAGGGAGACACCGACAGATTTTATTTCACTCTTTCCTATAGGACAGTAATTTGGTGAAAGATTTCTTGCTTCACCTCACTCACAAGACTGTCCTGTTTGTACCTCCTTACTCAATAGAGTACTGAATACCGATTAGTTACACAACCAATATGTGCTCAGTTTGAATAATAGATGCCACAAGCCCCAGCTACCCTCAAAATGACCCAAGAAAACTGTGAACAATCTTCATTAAATATCATGGACTTTTGTTTCTTTTATAAAAATGATTCTATTTGTATAATACACAACAGTTATGTATGCTTTTTGGAACTGGTTCGTGCATGTCATGGGTCTTGATCGTCATGCCCCTTCATGTCTGTAGATGTAAAAATGTCTCTATCCATGATGTATATAATTTTCCTAGCAGTAAAATCAAGTTCCTTTAAGTCAGGAGGTTTTAGCTTGTGATCTATTTTTAGAGCACCATTATCACACACTCTAATAGCTTGGCTTCCTCGAAGAAGCTCAGAGTAGGTTTCATTTCATAATTTCTGAAAACTACCCTTTAAAATTTTCAAAGATGTTAAGCAATTATCCCACAAACCCCCTAAGCCCAGAAGCTAGAGCTGCTATTTTCATGGTGCAGACTAGTATTTCTCATATGAACGCACAATGGTAGACAGAAATTATGGCTCAACACAGTTAATTTGCTCAAATGTACTGTTTGGGCAGCAAAGAGTTGACTTGAATTGTAACATTTCATTAAGAATCAGAGAAAACCAGCGAAGCACAAAAAGATATTTCCAAATATACACAAAAATGCACCTTGCATATTCTGCAGATATGCAGAATATTGACTTAGAAATTTGCAGAGACAATTCAGAGTTTTAGGCAAGGTGCATTTTTGTGTATATGAGAAACTCATCACTTCATTTGAACATTCTCATCCCAGGTAACAGAGGCAGACTGGCGCACTGGTACTCATTTGCTACTTTGTTGCTTCTGGTCATTGACCAGAAACCATATAAAACAACAGAATTTTGGGCCACACACACACACACACACACACCTACACATATTTAATATCATGCAGCTATGTCATAGTCACATAGCTTCATACTTCATGCTTTGAAGCAAGAAATCCACTAGGCTTTTTTTCCTGGCAAAAGGCCTCTTCTATGTGTTTGCACCACTGAACTAATGACTTGTGTTATGGTATTCTACCATTTTTACTACACATACTCTCAAAGTTTTGGCTTGATACAGTTTTGCCCTATATGATATAAGAGAAAAAAGTCTTTCTAAAGGAATATTCAGATTATGGTAATCATAGGGAAAAACTGGACATCCATGCCAAGCTATACAATAGTTACACATACACAGGAAAAGACAGAAATATGGGCAAGCTACAAAGCAATGATGTTCTGTGATCTCCTGTTCTTCCTTTTTTTTTTTTTTTTTTTTTTTGGTACTGGGGATCAAACCCATGACACCTTGTGTTTGCCAAGCTGATGCTGCTAATTCCACAGAGCTATGTCACCAGCCTTTGTGATTTCTTTTAAAATGTTTTCCTAGAGAAGCTAGGAAGAAAAAGCTCTATTAACAATTAAAAGACAAAAGGAGGGCCAGCCAAATAGCTCAGCGGATTAAAGTGCCTGTAAGGAGGTACAGGGGGTTTGATTCCCCTGGCCCTGGGGTGCTCTAAGACTGCAACTGAACCTGGGCATGGTGGCGCACAGCTGTAATCCCAGTCTCTTGGGAGACTGTAAATGGACAGATCACTGTGAGTCTAATCTATTAGTGAGACCCTGAACACATTGTAGAACTTCCCTAAAATACAAAAAAAAAAAAAAAAAAAAAAAAAAAAAAAAAAAAAAAAAAAAAACATGAAGGGAAATGCATCATGAGCAATTTCAGTGAAGGGACCATTTATTAGTCATCATTCCAATTTCAGTTTATTGGCATTCCTTTGATGTGTTGATATTATAAAGCAATGAATCAAGTATAAAATTTCCTTAAGGCATCATTCAAGATATTGCACATAAATAACTACATTTTCTTATTCAAAAATGTTTAAATTTCTTGACTATTACATCTCTAAACAAAATATTATCTCTCTTTAAATTTAAGAATGAACTACTCAGGGCCAGAGAGATAGCTCAGCGCACTAACCTGCTTAGGCAACTCCAGGGACCAGGGTTCCATCACCAGGCACCACAGGCCATGCCAGCCTCACTCCCAGGTGTGCTAAGCTGGCCACCAAGACCTGGCATGGTGGCATACACCTGTAATCCTAGAACTTGAGAGGCTGAAAACAGGAGGACCACTATGAGTCCAAGCTAAGAATTGAGACCCTGAACCAAATACATAAAAGAAAGTAGAGTAAACAACTGTTTCTAAGTAAAATGAATGATTTATTGAGTGACTCAGGGTTTTTGCCAGTTCTGCAGTATCTGTCTGTCTATGCCAGCAAATGGTTTTTGTTATAGATTTTTAGAAGCCAGTTACCTTGCTAACAATATGAGTTGCTAGTTCAGAGCCTAAAGCAATCTTCTGTAGTCATGCTTGTCCATCTACAGATAAAAAAAAAAAAATTGATGATGCTTATTGTATGCCTATTTTAATGGATCTTTTGATTGATAATCACAGATTTTTCTCTTATAGAGACAGTCTAAGAGCAGATCATTAACGAATGTCTTCAGTTCTAATTTATGGCTAGCTTTGAAAAATGTATGCACAATAGAATAAGATAACTCAATTGGACTTGCCTTCTATTGAAAGACACCTTCCACGGAATCAGTTGAAATGAGATAGGGTAAAGCTATTCTTTTTGATGAAATAATTTGCCAGTGGGAAGACATAGTAACAAGTGTCATGTTTGCTCTGGTATTGCCATGCCCTACACATTAGCCTAAATGTCTTTAATGTAATCCTGCTGAGTGGCCATCAAGGTTCCAGATTTCCCTATGTCACAGACCTCAAAACAATATGCTTATCTCTTTGGTTCTTTCAATAAACAAAACCAGTTTTCCAATGTTTTGTGTTGTTGTTAGAAGTATGTGTCACACAATTTAATTTTTCCATCTGAATTGTCTGTTCCAACCTTATGTTATTGCTTTTCATATCCGGGAAGAGTTTAGACTTTCAGTTTGTTATTTTCCTTGAGTCTTTGAATGTTGAAAATGTATCTCGTGAAACTTTCGCTCCTAATGTAAACTCTCATTTTGATAACAATTTGGGTTTGCTGAAAAAATAAATCAGCCTTTATAGATGCTCTTTCCAGTGTATTTCTCTTCAAGCAGGAAAAAGAAACTTGAGTATTTGGCGGTGCTCGGAGGGCACAGTTGGAGGCACTATTCGCTCTGAGCAAGTATTGAAAAGAAGCCCCAGGATAAAATCAGGACTGTGGTGCTTTGTTCTGGGAATGATAGGAAACAAAACCCAAGACCCTATGCTTCCAATCAATTTATAAATCAATGGCTCCTTTGGGGGAGAGAAGTACTATTTACATCCTGTTCCTTCAGTTTAGCAGAAGTAGTATCTTCTTAGCTGAAGTTTATGTTCTGGTATAATTGTCTGGTCTCAGTCAACAGGATTATAGTGATGCCTATTTATAAAGAGCTTCACAAATTCTATGATATTTGAATGTTTTTCACAATGTTGAACACCTATGGAACTCTAATGTGAGGTTAACTTTGCTCATGTGGAAACTTAGAAACTAAAGGATAGATAGAGTGTGTGACTTCTAATAATGCATGACCATTAACACTAAGGGCCTACAAGGAGATATTGCTAGGTGATTATATTTAGGAAGACATGGAGATAAAGAGGGTAAATTGGCTGGAGAACACTCTACTATATAATAGTAGGGTCAGAATTCAAGCTCATGATGTTTTTTTTTTTTTAACTCTAAAAATCATCACTGTACATCATTTAGTAGCTCTATCACTGTCTCCCAACTCAACAGCCCAAAAAATATAGTTGTGATGCTGTCACAAACGTTTGCAACAATCTCTCTCCTTGTAGCGAGTGCCAATTTCTCTGGTATAAATACGACAGTCACAGCCACTTTGAAGCTATTAGAACTGTGATATTAAACCTATAGTTGAGAAGCGATGGCTATTGGGATTTGATGATATCTGAGTGACAAAGTGTAATTCAAACTTTTTCTTCTATTCTGATAAAAATTTGAGGGCTTTTTATCTAAGTCTTCTAACTCTGGTCATAAGGCATGAATTAGCAACATGTCCTGTGAACACCATCAGCTTTTAAACTTGGCCCTACTTTATGAAAAAGACCATCAGGTATAAGACAAAGAATAACAGATAACAAATAAGAACTGAAAGTTTATAATACTAGGTGGCTGCATAAATGTTAGGAAGGCAGTAGAAAGCCTATATTTTTTTGAAATTGATTTGTTTTTATCATGAAAAGGAAATATTAACCCCTATCTTAACAACCTCCAAGATAAGCAATATAAAATATAACCCAGCCTAAAATATTTTTTGAAATAGTAACGTAATAAAGACTATAACTAAAAGTAGTATCTTTCTGCAGATCTTTTCCACTGGTACATTGCACATTCAGTGTCCTTTCATCAACCTCCTTTTAAATTTCATTAGCATAATGTGAGAGTACAGTACATGTGATATATATTTAGAGATACACGAAATACAATAGAAATAGCTGTTTTCAACAACAAAAGCTAAATTCCTTCATTGTCAGCAAATTCTCTAGCTCAATACTTGTAAGTTGATAGTAAAAAAAAAAAAATTGTTAGTGCTAGTTCTACATTGGGACTGTTTCCTTTGTAGGATGAAACCAGTACAGTATTATCATGGAGAAGTGGACAGGGAGGCCATCAGTAGTAGAAACGAAATGAAATAGCAAAAAGAATGAGTGCCAATGTTATGGTTTGTGCATAGGTGTCCCTCCAAAGCCTCATGCAGTCATGGGGCAGCTTCTGGAATTTGTAATTGATTATTGTGAAAACGGGTGCTGCACCTCCCCTGGGGCAGGCGATTTGCATTTCAGTGTAAGGGAGGGAGAGGACTTGGTCGCTCCAGCTGCTGCTACCTCTCCCTGCTCTCTTGATCTTAGCCCACAGCTAGGAAAGGTTGCCTTCTGTCATGTGCCACCCTGCCTTGCAGCCAGCTGAACATGAAGTGAAACCTCCAGTGACTGTGAGCTAAGTAAACCTTTCCTTCGCTCATTTTGAATGTCAGGTATTTGTCCCAGCAATGAGAGAAGAGTAATTAAGACAGCCAAGATGTGCATTTCTTTTTTACTTGTTTGACATGCATGGCACCTTGGCATAAGAACACTCAGACATCCACAGAGAAGGGAACTCTGAACAAAAAGCTATTCCATGACTTTGGAGTCTGTTTTCAGGCTTACTTCAGGTTCAGCTTATTCCTACCATGCTAAGCAGTCTGTTTATTATTATAATTTTTGCTCAACAACAAAATGACTTTCTTTGTCCTGTTTTCCGTGCCAGGTCCCAGTCAACCTTTTGCATTTGGCAGCTGGGTTTTCTCAACCCACATTCCCTTCATTAAATGGCTTTCATCCTTTTGTTTAGGACTCAGGCATTGCAGAACTTCCATTTTTCTGACAGTGAAAGGAGACAAGACCTTTGTCCTCACCTTCTGAACAGAGATAAAACACAGGCTGGATATTTGATGTGGTACCCTAGTGGGAAGAGCCCTAGACCCTGAGAAGGTGGAAAGGTCAATGAGTCTTATCCTGTGGCAAACTGTACACAAGAAGTCATTCCCTTCGTGATACAGACTTGCGCTCATAGGAGTTGAGCACATGCAAGAACCTGGCCAATAACATGAGTCACGTCCTGGGTGGGGATGCTCTAGGCTGCTAGGCTTTCTGCTGGAGTTGGAATTTTCCTCTGCTTATCTTTCCAGACTCTTTGACCATTTGTCAGTCGTGAATACGTCTAGTGGAACCGCTGCCAGGATTTCTCTTGAGAGAGCAATGGTTTCTCTCTTTGAAAAAAAAAACAGGTGTAATTAACTAAAATTACAACATCCAAGTCTTAGAAGTTTTTGAGTAGGTGGCTTAATATTAAACTCAATTTTGTGTTAGTACTTGTCTTTCAACTCAATATCATCCCAGTTTTCCAATTAAACATTAAAAACAACACAAAGTATTGTCTCTCCAGGAAATAATAACTCATGTTGTCTGTTGCAGAGGAAAAATGATAACCAGTGTTAATCAAGCATCAGAAATCATACCCCTTGAGTATTATGATATCTTAATTTAAATTATTTATTTGTTTTTGTGTGTTTATTTGGTGCAGGGTTTCGCTACACATCTCAGACTCACAGTATCCTATTTGCAGTCTCCCCAGCAGCGGAATGACAGGTGTGTACCACCATGCACAGTTTCAGTGGTTAGCTTGGCACGGGGCTGGCACTGCATATGGTGCCAGAGATAGAACCCAGGTCCCTGCAATTGCAATGCAGGAGCCTAGATTGCTGAGATATCTATCTCCTCAGCCCTTATTATATCTTTTGAAAAATGAACAACTTGATATGCTTCCATAACTTGTTAGCTGAATATTCCACCATGTTAAAAAGTTAATTTATGTCCATTCACTTTTGTACTCAGGAAAAGATGGAGTTCCACATATTAAGTACTTAACACACATATAAAATAACCAGCATCTGACTGACACATAGTATGAGTGATGACTTAGTATATTTGTCAAACTATGCCAGACACATCATTCTCATTACTATTCAAATGCATATTTCTTGGGTGAAATTAAGATCTAGTGAGTCAGAATTAATTATTTTTTAATGCCTGGAAATGTGAAATGGCAACAAAATGGTAATTCTCTTGCTTGACCAAAAAGCAATCATTTCTACAGCAGTAATGTATGCGCCCCGTAATTTGCTCTTTTCCATAACCCAGCCAAAGTGCACAGTACTGTTGTCCAAACCGTCTGACTTGCATAATTGGTAAATAATACTTAATTTGTTTTGTCTCCTTTTTAAATTGATTGTACTTCTCTTTTTAATTTCTTACACATTTCTTTCTTTTTTTTTAATCTGTCCAATTTTGCATGTACATATTTGATAATATGAATAACTGGTTGGAAGACAGCACTGAATATTACAACAAATATGCATTTCAATGAAACCCATACTACTTGGTTAAGTGAAAATCCTTATTGCTTGTACTTTTTGGTTTTAACTGTGATTTTAAGAAGAAACACAGTGGTAGTTAGACCCGGTTTAAAAAAAATTAGAATAATTAGAGAAAAACATCCTAATGAACCACAGTGTAAAAGGAGAAAAAAGTGTATGTGCCCACCAGACACATAAAGGCACACTGTATGGTGGCTCCTCTGACGCAGGAGGCCACTGCACATGTGTTCCACCCTTTTTCTTCTTTGGACTCTTTTGTTCAGTGTTTCACTGTGACCCAAACCGCTATCAAATTCTTCTATTTCTTGAAAACTTTAATTAAATCTGGGCACAAAGAGGTGAAATAATGAAAGAGAAAAGATTCCAAAGTTTATTTTTAAAATCTTTTTGTGTAACTATCAATCATTAATTATGAAATGATTTTCAGTAGGGTTCACTTTCTTTGTTGTATTGTAGATAAAACCTATCCTCACTTATGCAATTCACTGAGAGGTTTGCAAGTCTTCACACAGAAAGGCTATGACAGAAAGTAACAGCAAGAACAACTAAAAACATATATATATATATATATATATATATATATATAAAACATATATATATATTCACAATATTATATTTGAATAAAATACAAATGATAATTAATTGCAGAAAACATAAAATTATATTGTTATATATTTACATTCTTCATAATTGAAAATAGAAAATCTTTTAAAATTAGCAAAAGATTAAGTTTGGGAGTTACATGTGTAAATATCTTATAGTCTCCCTAGTATAAGAACTCTAAAGAAGAAATAAAAACTTAAGGGCATAACACAGCTGAACGTGTTATGGATTAAACAACAAAGTGACTGGAAGCAGATAAAAGAGGAAACATAGCAGGTGCAAAACCCTGCACTTATGTACACAAGATGAATAAGATATTGGTCCTAAGAACCTTCAAAAGGTTCATCGCACTGATCATAGCACCATATAACACTAAAACTATGCTTGGAATGCATGTCACTGTCATCTTTTTGATGTGTACTGCTCCCAATGTAAACTCAGTTACTGTTATGCTCTCTCTCAAGAGTATTATTGAAAGTAAGAGACTGGGACAAATACCATAGGCTTGACAGGCTACATTTTGTGTTCCTTGAATTTCCAAATATCTGTGTAAAAATTGTGTAACTGCTTATATCACATTCTATGGAGCATTATTAGAATATCAATGATTGTCAGAAAATATCAATTTTAAGCTAAGTCAAAGATGTTTGATATTCAGAAAGACAGTGATGATAAGCTCAATTACGTATGTTATAGAGTAATAGTACCACAAAGCTTTTCTGCTGCAGGGTTGAGATCAAAAATTGGAGAAAAAGAAGGGCTATGAGGATAGCCAATATTTTGACGCTGGCTCCTCAAGGTCAGTAAGGACTCAGGACATAAGAGAACCTGAGCTGTAATATCCTATAACTCAGAGGTATCTCAAATTTTCTGGTCAAGGAGATTACGGGACCTCAGAGGAAAGGGATAAATGAACTATAGTGTGTCTAAGGAGAGTCACCCAAAGAGAAACATTCTCTCAGGCTTTCACAGAAAGCAAACTGGCCAAGCAATGGCCGTGACTCATTCTGAAGGCTGACACTGACAACAGTTCTACAAAGTATTCTATATGGTTCCAAAGTTAATCCTGAGGGGATTTGACCTTAGAAGATATAAAAGATGAATATTTTTTTATACAGGTCTTGCTTTGGCTTGCCCTTGATCACCCAGAAAAAAAGCTTAATTATGAGGTATGAAACGCAGAGCTACACTGATGAGATGATCTATAAGAGGCTTGGATCAATAGCCTCCAACATTGCAAGTTTAACTGTTGGCCCACTGCAACTGTGGAACATTGGACTGTGTATGCATCTGCTTCCTCTTAATTCAAAGAGAAGAATTATTTTTTTTTTTCTTTCCTTAACAACATCAATAGGAAGGTGGGCCATGCCCACACACTGTGCTCTGTACAACTATTGTGAGGACAATATACAATGTTTCCACTGTTAAAAAAAGAGAAAAAATTAATGTTTATTGAATGTGTTAATGTTTAAATGTGTGATCAATCTTATACACCGATATCTATCAATTTAAACTGATCTGATGATTAAAATATGTAATATAACCATTGTTAAATTAAAAAATAGATTATAAAATAAATAAATAAAAATAAACAAAACAAAACAAAACAAAAAAAGAACCCAAAATGTAATGACAAGAAATAGCGTTAACAAAAGGTAGCAGGCCAAAGAAGATGTATGTGACAAAAAGCATAGGAAAATATCCTCAGTGCTTTTCACTGTAGAAGTGCAATGTAAGCCAATAATGAGCTATTGCTACACACCTAGGTCAAAGGCTGAAACTCACAGCTCACAATTCCTGCAAGAATATTGCTAAAGCATAGAAGCTTTTGTTCTCTGCTAGTGTGAAATCACAGTGGTACTCACACTTTGGAGACACTTTGACAATTTTCTTCAATGGTACATACATTCTTACGATATGATCAAATTACCACATATATAGTTATTCACTGAACTCTTATGGAAGCTCCATAAAAAGTGCAAATAGGTATCACAGTATCTCTGAATAGGTAGATATGCAATTAAACCATAGTACAATCAGAGTAGTTCATTTGCCAAAAGAGATGAGTTATCCATCCTTACAAAACCTTAGATTAATGCATATTGCCCAGTGAAAGATGCCAGTGTGACAACGGGTACAGCTACACAGATCACAATAAATTAATGTCTATCAAGAGTTCAATGCAAGGGCTAGTGAGACAGCTCAGCCGACTAAGTTCCTGCTTTGGAAAGGGCAGGGACCAGACTTCAATTCCTAGTCCTGCATGGCCCACTGGCCCCACCCGCAGGGCAAGCTGAGTGGTGACTGAGCCTGGGCAAGGCCGTGTGCACCTGTATGCCCAGCACTGGGGAAGCTGAAAATGGGATAATTATGAGTCTATGCTGCATGATGAGGCACTGTACCAAATACATAAAAGGAAAAAAAAAAAAAAAAGCTTCACTTGCAGGGGAAGATGTAATAGATAAAACATGTTGGATTTACTGGCAGGAAACTTCCTTATGATACTACAGTGGTGAACGTGTGACATAGGCACTTGTCAACATCCATAGAACTTCAGAGCACACAAAGAAAGTCGTATAGAAGTTGTGGCACCCCAAGATGGAATGCAGACTGGGACATGAGAATTTGAGACTAGACAAATCACATTCCACCACTCCTGTGCCTCAAGCACGATGTATCGGACAACTGTGCTATGCACACATGCTGGCCTGTGGAAGGAATCACTTAATGCTCGCATTTGTCTCATCTCCTTTTTCCAATTGTTTCTCCTTTTTGTCTTCTTAATTTCTCAGACATTTCTTTCCTTTTTGCTTTCTTCTTCCAACATTACATACAGACATCTGGTAACATGAGTAACTGCTTGGAAGACAACATTACATACTACAATAAATACTGGGAAAATCGCATTACTTTGTTAAGTGAAAATGTCTATCGCTTTTAATTTCCTCTGTTTTAATTCTATTTTATACTCTCTTTAAAAAATAAAAAAAGATAAAAAAGTGTTTTTTTTTTGTTTTTTGTTTTTTTTTTTTTTAAGAGTCTAAGTACAGGACCAGTATATGAAACAATCTCACACAAGGGAATGGGGAACATAGAAATGCGGGAAGGTAACTTTGGAAATGGGTGTATTTTCTTAAGGCAAAGATAAATGAAACTTTGTGCACAGATCTATGGTTGATAAAGCTGTGTCTCCCAGCATTAAAAATTAACATGCTTTTTTGCCCTAATTGTATACTGTATACTTGTATATTGTATACTTGTATACTATATACTTGTGTACTAAGATCAAGCAGTGAACCAGCTAGGTACTGAACAGAGGCAGTCAGATCTCCCATTACTGGAGTAGGAGCTTATGGGTAAACAATGAAATGGCTAAAGGGATGCATGTAGTGGTATTCTGGGAGTGCATACGTCAGTACAAATGCATGCTTAGCTTATTAAAGAGTCACATAAGACACATAAATTATGCTTATGCATAGGCACAATGTTCAATATATGCCCACAGATTTTCTTTACACTGCAGGAACCTGCAGAGAGGTAGCAGAAGCCAAACGGTCCAGGCTAGCAGATGCTGAACAAGCAGGCCAGGGAGGGGAGCCAAGTGTCTCTGATGCCATGATTTGGTTCAGTAAACATTGGCCTGAACGGAGCGAGCCATTTGAATACCTGCAATTGTGGTGAATATCTCAAATGCCCAACCGTGTTCTGCTGGGACTGAAAGTAACTACAGCCTAGCATGCAAATGGTATTAATTAAGTAACTATATAAATAAGGGAGGAAGAATCCAATGTCTCATGCCAATTTCCCTAAGTCATTTACATAAACCTTCCTTCTTCTAGTGATGGAACTTAATTTTCTACTCTTTTAGTGGGGCTGTATGTAGTGATTCTTACTCAGTGTGAAAAGGGGGAAGAAAGACAGCTTTGTGGTGGAGACACCTGAAGAATGTTCCCTCAGCCAGGCGACCAAGAACCACTTCATCAGGTACACGTGACATTGGGAGTACACAGCTTCAAAAGGATTGGCAGAAATGTCACTTCTGTGATCTTCCTTCGGAAATCTGTAACCCCTGTTTAAGCTGATGAAATTAGACCAGTCCCAGAAAGGGAGATTCTATAAAACCCCCACCTAACAGTCTTGAAAACTGTTCATGTGACCCAGTGCAGGAGGAACCTGAAGAACTGTCACAGAGAAGAGGAAGGATTTATGGAGGCATCAGGACAAGCGGCTCATTAAATGAAGCTATAGGTGCTAGAAAGCACATGCGGTAAGAACAGACATCAAAATAAAGCCTTCACAGGGGTTAAGAAATTAGAAAAACATAAAGGCACAAAGTAGATATATTTTTCATCTGAGCCACACCGTCAACCTTGATGGCCGCTCCTGTGTGGAGACATGCACCGAGCAGCTCTCGAGGTCAGATTTTCACATTGCTGACAATTGTAAGAACTAAAGGGATTCTGACTGGGAAAGAGCCCAGATTAATCAATCAGATTCCAAAATTTTTACTTTCATTTCCTGTTGTGATGGTTTGGGCGGGCAGGGAGAATTAAGTCTCTAAAGTAGGCTTTTGCAAGATTATTGAAAAATTACTGTGGAAGATTTTTTGAAATGAATGAGTGGTTTTGTTAAAATAAAACATTTAGGTTTTGTTTTGAAAAATAATTTTGCTACTTTTAATAAGAAATCACAATGAGATAGTTTCAAAATATGTTAGCAGGACAGCCAGAATAATTAATACAATGCATACTGTTGTCTTCATAGTAGTTGATCAGAGTACACGATGCGGGCATGACAACTTCTCTAAACACTATTGGTACAAACATTTCTTCTCATTGAGCTAAGAGAAAGTAGTTGTATGCATAGTCCAATATGATTTTTATTGGCTAATAATTTTTAAAGGCAGCAAAGCTAGAAGATGCAATAAAGGAGAATTTCAGTGGTTCTCCACAAAGGGCAAAGGGTACATAAAATATTGTGAGGTTTAAAATCCTTTCCCTATTCAGCAAGTAAGAGTACTCAGAAGTCAAATGTTACCTCCAATGGCTTATCCAGAGGAGTTGCCAGGCCTTGTTTTTAGGAATCCAGGGCGAGTGTCTGAGGTTCTCTGCACAATCACAGGCATTCTAGCGGCCCACTCTGCTCAGCCCAGTGTTTACTGGATGGAACGGTGGCAGCACAAAGACTTGGCTCGTCTGCCTGGGCTGCTTGTGCAGCGTCTGCTCACCTGAGCCATTTGGCGTCTACCACCTCTCCGCAGGTTCCTGTGGTGACTTGAGCACATTTTGATAACTACAATCACCACAGCCATGCAAAAGAGTTTGCAGCTTTTCAGGCCAAGTTTAAAATTCCTGGCCATGAACAGAAAAAGTACAAATAAAGGGATACAGCTCTACTAAAGGCACTGTTTAATTGTCAGTCTGGATGCTATTGGCTCTGGAGCTGAGGAACTTCTCAAGCCAAAAATATCAATTCAACATTTTAAAAGTTGTCAGGCTTAGAGAAACTAGTGAATCGTTGGATGTTTGTTTCAGAAAGAAAAGAGAAAAAAATAAAAAAGAGAAGAGAGATTATGTGTAACTATTATGATTCCAGATAATTTTATTTATTTCCTCTAAAGGCACTAAAGATCCTGGATAGCAAGTTAGGGTCATTAATTGCTGAGCTTATTTAAAAACCCTTCTTAGTAGCTCTGGTTTAGAGGAAATATGGTTTAGGGATGATGTGAGTTTCCTGCATGCTGTGTGTGCTCAGCTCATGTTCATGAAGCAGGTTAGTGGAGTGAACTGGTACGAAGCTGGGCTGGAGAGATAGCTCAGCATATTAAGTAACTGCTTAGGTAAGCGCAGGGACCAGAGTTTGATCCCTGTCCCTGAGGCTGGGCATGCTGAGCCGAGACCAGGTGTGGTAACACATGCCTGCAAGTTCAGCACTGGGGAGGCTCAAAACAGGAGGCTCACTAGGAGTCTGAGTTGCGTAGTGACACCCTGTTCCAAATACATAAATATATATATAATAAAAGAAGACGAAAGCAAGAGTGAGATGCATGTGGAGCATCGATCTGAGCTCACCTGAGTTGCTATGGTTTTTTCCATCATTTAAGGCTCCAAGAATGATGGAAATATTGCTTCCTAAATGACTTAATGGAAAACACTTATTTTTTCCTAAGAGTTTTATGTCCTCAAATGATATAAATTTAAATCCCATCTTTCCCATGAGGAAATGCACAGGGGAAAAAGACAACAAATTAACAAATTCCAGGTCTGTAAATTAATTCTCTGAATATATGCTAAGCGGGATTTAATGGAGAAATAAGACATCAACGCAACCGTTGATATGGCAGCAGCGTTATAGTTTCCAGCGCATTTTGTACTGGTTCATTTCTACCAAGAGGAAAGGCACAGTAAACTAAGGTTTGTTTTCTTCTCTGCAAATGTGCAATAACTTACATTTATTTTTGTTACAGAAAACGAAGTTGGCAAAGGAAGGGGTCCCTGAGGTTATATAACACATCGTTAACCTTAAACCCAAAAGTTCAGTAATTATTGCAATATACTTTCCCTTCCATTTCACTTTTCAAATATACAATTTAATAGTACTTTAAATTAAAAATAATTAAAAACAAATATAAGTTCATGACAGTGAGCCTTTTTGTATTATTATATCTTACTTATTTGCCATAGCACTTACCAGGCTATGCTTGCAATGTGGTATTTATTATCATGATCACAAGGGACTGTCATGGGTTTTATTAAGTTCTAAGTCACAAGTGCTTAGACAGTACCTGCCATGTAGTCCCTCAAAATACTCGCTGAATGAGAAGAGTATTTTCTTGCTTTCCCTCCTACTAGATTGGAATAGGAGAAAGTTGGTGGTGTGCAGGATAAAGGTGACGTCACACATTACACATGCTGATTCCAGGGTTTTATTAAACCTCTGGAGTCTGTAAAATTCTCACCAAACTAATTTAACCACATTGGACACATCCAAGGTCTGTAATTTCTGGAATCAATACACCAAACTTTCAACTTCCTCCTTCATAAATTGTATGTGATAAATTTATTCTCACGTGCCTAATTTTTAAAATACATTTAAGACATTGATCTGTTTATTTATTTTTTTGGAACAGGGTCTTCCTATGCAGCTTGGACTCATAGTGATCCTCCTGTCTCAGCCTCCTCAGAGCTGAGATTACTGGTGTGAGCCACCACATCTGGTTTCAGTTAACAACACAACATGCTGTACCAGGGATCAAACCCAGATCCTTGCACTTGCATGGCAGGCAGTCTCTTAGACTGCTGAGTGATCTCCCCAGCCGCTAAATATTTTAAACTTTTACATCCACATGATTCATCTGTGTGGCGAAGGGAAGGCATTCCTTAAAACTCCCCCATCCCCCTGCTCACCCCCCCCCCTTTTTTTTTTTTTTGGTCTTTTTGAAATAAGGTCTTACTATGCAGTTCAGGGTGGCCTTGATCTCACTTTGTAGCCCTCACAGGTCTGAAATTCACAAAGATCTCCTGCCTCAGCCTCCTGAGCGCTGGGATTACAGGTTTGCACCACCACTCCTGGCTCTTTTCTTTCATTGTATACTTCTGTATCTTCCACTCAAATTCATTCATTACTAAAGACAAACTCCTGACAAAAGCTATGCATGCAGGCCTTGGCGCCACAACAGGAGGCAGGGGATCTCAAGCTCTTTCACTTTCCTCGCCAGCGCCTTCGCAGCACCAGGACTAACTGAAGCCACTGTGGGTGATCCTCTCATTTCTTGAGTGCCTGTCCACGTCTGTGCTGTCCATCATGTACCACTTGGGGTCTCTGTCTCTCACCTTTACTTTTCCCACCTGTATTCCCTCATGTATCTGATACAAAGTAGCCTCGAGCCACAGTGCTGATTATAGCCTGCCTTGTCCCAGGAATCTTACGAAGAGAAAGAATTAACAGTCTCAGGTTTTCCTCTAGGCCAAGCTAGGCTAGGGATTCACCTTCCTCGGCCCTACGTCCTTGAAAATGTGTAAAGCACACACTGGGTTACTCGACACCGTTCATTAATTCTGATTGCGGAACATTATTTGTACCCAAGGGTCATTCAGTGGACACGTAAACTGTGAAGGTCGACAGGACAAAAGTACAAAAACATACAGGAAAAGAATGCGTCACTGGCTCCTCGTGCTATGCTTCTTGGAAAAAGCACATGGCCCTTCTGTTGCTTGGTCAGCTAGTCTAATGGGCTGTCATGTGGGAGGCGGACGTTGCCCTCCCATCACGGTACTAATCTTCATAAGTGAACAAACCCCTACGTGGCCTGAGAAGCAGGACAGGCCTGATAGAAGAGCCGGAGCAAGCTTTGATTGAGGCTTTCCAGTCTTGGTCTCTTCCTTCAAGCACAACAAGTCCGGCATGCCTTGCAGCTGGTGGTGCCCTGTGATTCTGACCGCCGACTTTAAATCAAAGGGAGTGATGGGCTTCTTGCAGTAAGTGGTGGCGAACCTGTAGTATGAGTGCCGCCTGCATCTGTCTGCGTGCCTGAAAGTGCTAAAAGCTTTGCCATCGCTGGGGCAGACACTGGGGCACAGTGATTTTGTAATTGCCGACCTGTGCAGCCTGGCATGCACCCTCTCCAAGCCAGCTTCAGTTTTCTGTCTCCTTACCCTATAGAACCACGTCTGCTGTCTATGGCACAAGGTTATGCTTATCCCAACCAGAGAACCACTACAGACTGAAAACGTGTTAAGAAAAGCGTGAAAACCTCAACTGTTTGTTGTGTCTTCTCCATTTCAACAGGACGGTATCCCTGATAGGCATGGACTCCCCACCCATACTCGGAGCTGTTTACATTTATTTTATCACTCTCTGCCCTTCAATTCCTCTGTACCACTATCCTCGCCATCCGCACCTAAACACGTTACTTTTCTATGAAATACATCCCAGGATTCACGCATGCCCAGTAATTCAAATCAACATGCTTTCTAGCTCCCTGACCTGATTTTTCAAGTTTGTTGTGCTTATATTCAATTATAAAGTAGTTAGAAATGCAGTGTTTCAGCTTTACCTCTGGAGATTCTTAAAATAGTGCTGGGATAGAGCCAAGGCTCTATGTTTTGCAATAGTCCTCTCAGCTAATTCTGATATTGTAATATACCTTACATTGTTTAATATCACTGTTACTAGGCAATTAATGTTGTACCTTTTCTTCCTTTCTACATAAAAGCTGACTCAAAGAATTAACTCCAAGAATCTTGGGGAATATAATAAAACCCTTAGTGAGTGACTTCACAATGAGAAAAAGAAATTCTCTAGATGCAAAAGAATTTTTTAAAGAATAATAAAATATGTCATAAAATGATAGACTTTTAAAGTTACAAACAGCTATACATAATATAACATTCTATTTAGTATTGATATTAGTACGTATTTTAACTTGGCGAATGGTCATTCTGCGTCTTTTTCATTTAAAATTAAAAGATAAGTTGACTGTTCATTCTGCCTCTTATTCATTTAAAATTACTAAGTACTAAATTACTAAAGTACTAATACTAAAATTACTAAGTTAATCACTAAGTACTTCCTGAAATGATTATCTAACGGTTAGATATTCTCAGCATTTATATCCATCATTGCATATTTTTTCCTCTATAATTTTCTTACTTCCCTGTCCAGGTAATAAATCTTCAAATGTTTCAGAGATGCTTTTAGTATATTCCCCCTACATATTTCCTTTGACAACATTAAATATAAGGCATAGTTTTCAGACTCCTCACCATCTGGTTGTCTTTTTCAGAATCTATTCTGGTTGAAAATTACCCAGTTTAAATCTGTGTTGAATCTCCAACACAAGTAGGGGTTTTATCATTTCACTTCTTGCTGAAAACTTGCAAAACTTGGTGCCTTGCACCTGTGTTAGCCCGTTTCCTGTCTTAACTTAGTCTGAAAGACAAAACTCATTTCCTCACCGGCAAATTCACTTTTAGTGAAGTCACCAGGGACTGCACTAAAATCAATGGCAAAATCTGATAATACTTTTAAGTCTAAATGCACATTGGTAGGAATAAAATCTGGAGAACAGCTGTGTGTGTGTGTGTGTGTGTGTGTGTGTGTGTGTGTGTGTGTGTGTGATACACCTCCTCCCGGAAGCACCCATAAGGGTGGCGCATCAGAATCAGGATCATTTGTTACATCTTTCTTTTCCACAGAGCCATCACATTGCCATGCGTATCAGTGCAAGGATCAAGACTGGGGTTAGGATCATAATTCTGTCTTTGGTGCTTATTACACTGATCTTGGATCAAACACAGTACCTGACACCACCCCTGCTGTCCCATGGCTCTCCGTTGATCTACCCTTTGAACATTTCTTCCAGCTGTCACTCCTTGCACCAGTGGCCATCACTGTGTGAGGTGTCCTTATTACACGAAATTTGGTCTCCTTCAGCTTTGGGAGTTGTATCCAAAGCGTGAAGCCATTCTGAAACCCAATGTGGAAGGAGTCTATTGCGACAGACCCTAGATGACACAGAGTGGATGCACTGAGGTATTTATTATGGAAAACTGTCTGCAAGAACATGAATAAATTAAAACATGGAAGATCGTTCTGCCCTCAGGCTTTTTTTTTTTTTTTTTCTTCTGCTGGATCCATTTCCAAACAATGACATCACCAAGGATGCAGGAAGAACAAACAAGGAATTGTGTGACAAAAGAAAGTGCTACTTGGGAGACAGCAAAAGAGGACAATTCCAGGAAAGCGTTAAGTAAAACCTCAGTGCAAAGGGAAGAGGAGACATTTAATAAGCTAAGGAAGCTCTCTGTAACTGTAATAGTCTGACAGCACAGCCTCAGAAGGAAGCGTGTAACAAGCCATCACCATTGGGGCTGCTAGCACAGAAGAGCAAAACAGCTCACAGTAGAAGAAAATCAGGCAGTGACAGCAAAACCAAAAATAGAAACAGAAATAATGACGATTTTACCGGAGGATGAAATGTTGAAATGCCCTTTACCAGACTAAACCAGAATGTGGCCACCATATGCAGAGTAGAGGGAATGCAGGCCCCTGGTACTCAAACCCCATGTCGCAACTACACTGTAATTGGATCACGAGACAGGGTGAGAAGAACAGAAAGTGGGAGTGTATGAGAAGAAAGAGAAAAAAAAAACCGGGAAGGTGCAGGGTGGGCAGCTTCCTCTGCTTCGACTCACATCTAAACTCCATGCTTCTACTACAATCGGAAGTGACGCAGTAAACATGTTCAATGTGTAGAGAGCAGCTAATACAAAAGGCCTCGAAGTCTGCCTCGAATGCTGGAACAGGATTTCTTTATTCTTATTTCCTTTAAGTTTATTGACTAGTGTGCTTGTGTCATTTATTATGTCTCTAATCAGTGTACCTATTTACAGTACTGGCGCCTTCGCACTGAGCTGTAATCACTGCCCCGTTCTTCATGTGGAGACAGGGTCTCATGAAGTTGGTACGTGTCCTAGTTACACAGGACCTGCGGATTCTCTTGCCTGAGCCTCTCAGGATACTGGGGTCACAGGTATATCATTTTTTTTTTACATAAGTAAAATATATTTATAGGACTTTCCAACAGTTTGCAGATTAGCATTGTCATAAACCTTGTGTGAAACGGACTAACATCTATTTCTGTCTCTCTATTTAAAACCCGTGTTTTCGTTTTCTACTTTAGTTATAAGTAAAACAGCAAACACGATTTTGAGTATTACTTTCAAAGCAATATTAACTCATTAATTCAGAGAAAACACTTTAAAATTATTGATCCAGTCATGTTAAATATTATTACTACAATATAGCACTACTTCTGCTCAACATTTGAATGTAAACCCATCATTCCATTTTTCCTGGATATTAATGATGTTTTTATGTATTTCATACAGGGGCTCACTATACAGCTCAGACTCACAATAATCTTACTGTTTTCATCTTCCCCAGCGCTGGGATTATAGGCCTATACAACTACACCTGGACTCGGTGGCCAGCTCAATGTGCCCCAGGGGCAGAGCCAGCATGGCATGGGGTGCCAGGGATCAAACCCAGTCCCTGTGCTTGCCTAAGCAAGTTCAAAGTACACTGAGCTATCTCACTGACCCACTGACTTTGTTTTTTTTTTTTTTTTTTTTTTTTTTGTCTTTTTGAGACAGGGTCTCGCTATGCAGTTCAGGCTGGCCTTGAGCTCACTTCTGTAGCCCAGGCTGGTCTCGAACTGACATCAATCCTCCTGCCTCAGCCTCCAGAGTGCTGGGATTATAGGCGTGTGCCACCACGCCCAGCTCTGACTTTGTTTTAATACTGAAATTTATAATAAAATATAATTTGGAACTGGATTGAATGTTTGTGTTCCCTTAAAGTCTCTACCCTGAAGAATGTGGTACTACAGTTTTAGGAGGAGGGGTGTGTAAAAGCTAGTTAGGTCAGGAAGACATAGCTCTTGTCAGTTTACTTATCGCTGTAAGAGAAAGGGTCCTGGTTAGGTCTCTGAAGTCTCACTGCCTAGAAAGATAGCAGTGTGTAAGCCACAAGGGGCCCACCCAGGATCAGGCTGTACTGCTACCCTGGCACCCAAGCTCTCATCCCACTGAACTAAGAGTTAAACTTCTGCCAACCACACAGGATATGTATTCTGTTATAGCTACACACACTGAACTGCTCATTGCAATAAGATAGGGGTTTTATATTTTTGCTCTAAAAATACCATTCTTTGCGATTGCTTCAGCCATCGGAAAACACAATTTCCAAGCCAGTCATTTTTATTCAATGTTTTTGGTCACAAGAATAGGTTGTTTAGGTTACAAAATGGCATGAACACTAAATGTAACAAACTGAAAATTATATGCTTATGTTACACAAGGATTTAGAAAAAGAAAGTTTAATTCTCAGTTTCAGTTGGGCTGAAATAATGGGAGCTTGGTAAAAGCCAAGAATAAATTTGTGTGGGTGCCTTGGCCTGGCAGAGGCAGAAGTGCTGCTTCTCTAGAATGAGTGAGCCCCAATATTTATTGATAGCATCAGCGTTTTAAGAAATTGATTCAAGCCGGGCGTGGTGGCACACGCCTGTAATCCCAGCACTTGGGAGGCTGAGGCAGGAGGATCGCTGCAAGTTCGAGACCAGCCTGGGCTACAAAAGTGAGCTCAAGGCTAGACTGAACTGCATAGCGAGACCCTGTCTCAAAAAGACAAAAAAAAAAAAAAAAAAAAAAAAAAAAAAAAAAAAAAAAAAAAAAAAAAAAAAAAAAAAAAAAAAAAAAAAAAAAAAAAAAAAAAAAAAAAAAAGAAATTGATTCAATTTCTTTTCCTGGAATCAGCTACTTATATTAGAATAACATAGCATTCCAATAGTAAGGATGAGCTTCCAAAATATTCTCAGCATCCTCACCCTTAGCAAGGATGTAGGACTTGCTCTGTGCTTCCAGGATGGCCTAGACCTCAGCCAGAAGCCCAGGGGTAATAAAAGCCTTGCTTCCACGTGGGAAATTGAAAAACTCACATTCCCTAGTTGTGTTGCAGCGTTCAGATCTATTGTTGTGTGTGGCCACCTGAGTGACCCTAGGTGAGATGGCAGAGCACAATAGCACCATGCAGACAGTACTTGGGCCCTAGGAGTGTGCCTAGAATGAGTGTGCTAAAATAAGCGATGGATCAAGTATGTTCATGCGATCTAGACTAGGAAGAAAAGTTCATTTCTCTGTACAGCCCACGTGCATTCCAGGCGGGAGGAGATTTTAAGTGAGAAGCTTACTATATGTAGTCACAACAGCGATAATCGAAAACCAAAAGAAATGATGAAAGTTCACTTTCAAAAATGACATGTATTATTGACTCTTGTATTGAAACATTACCAATTATTTTGACAATCTAGAATTCTAAATTATCATTTAAAGTTCTGAAGCTACATAGATTCTACAACTTGAAATATTTTTATTGTTCTTTCTTCTGTGTTTCTAGCTATGGTACATTCGGTGCCATGTAAAATATATACTACTCTTAAAGTCCTTCCGGGTTCTGTGAAATCCTCCAAATTATTATCACTTAACCTCTTGTCACACCTCTCTTCAACTTATTTATATTTAATATTTCATAGAGTTTGCTTTACAGCAGAGAAAATTTGGTTGGCAGTTGGATTAGAAGCCCCTTAGAGGAAAGTACCTAGCACTATAGCTCTAGCTGTCTCCAGTGCCTGTATGAAGTCTCACCTTTCCTGGAGAAAACTCCACAGGATAATGAAATGCATGTGCACAAAACCAAGCCACAGTTATGCTTTGGAACTCTCTGGAGAAATATGTGTCATAATGATGGAGTAGTACATTGATAAAAAAGCATTTATTAGGATTAATTATAAGTTATACACATTTATCTTCTAGTCTAAGGATTTTCATTTGTTTTACAAATAAAAATATAAAATTTTGTTTTATAAATTGAAATATAATATAGCAAACACATTATTGTACTGTGCATGTAACTTGTGAACACTTTCATAATTTACAAATAAAAATATTCCTGTGTTGAGGCATCAACTGAATCCTGTTGAATCTCTGCTTCATTATTAGAGAACTTCAGCTTTCTGCGTAATATGAATGAGGGAGGGATAATTATAAAGGATATTAGCCTCACTGTGAACCTGATAAAAACAATTCTGAATGGCAAAATACTCTTCATGTGAGAGTTAGTGGGTTTACTTTTTAACTGCTGCTGAAAAAAATTTTAGTCACTTTAAAACAGGAACAGCATCTAGGACCATAAGTGAATGGCTTAGAAGTTGTGCACTGAAGCCGAGCATATAGTTGCTGTCTGATCTGTTCTTACGGGGAAGTCAACACCAACAACATGGTAATCTGCGCAGTAGGTCTTGCAGGATGCTACTTACTATGCAGAGAAAAAAGCTACTAAACTTGAGCTAAATTCACAAAGTATGATAAAGACGAAAAAATTAAAAATGGACTGAGCATTAGTGCTGCTTCCTACACATGTGCTATGGCTATCATCCAGATGTCCTCTGAAAGCCTCACGCACTCTTAGGAAGAGATTTTTGGCTGGATCTAGGGTGCATGGATGTGCATGAAGCATGTGTGGGAATGGGCTAAAGGAATGACAACTAAATGGGACCACTGTGTGGTTTAGCATAGTTCTGGAGGTAGATAATGGTCAAGCCACTAAGGGTGTGGCCAGTAGTCTTGTAGCCTAGCTGAGCTGATGGGGAAAGCCAGCTTGCTGCTGCTTGCTGTTCCACTGCCTCCTGCTCTGCCATGGACCGTTTTCTCCTACACGTTGCTTTTCTGCATTGCTGGCTCTGCTCTGCATAGCAGAGCCTTTATAAACTCTGAGGTGAAGTAGATCTTTTTCTCCTTTATCTTTGGCTGTTGAGTATTTTGTTGAAACAACAAGAAAATAATACAAGACAATGTGTGTGTGCCCCTCCACAGTCACTGCAGAGCTAGAAACAGACATGGAGAGGGAAGGGACAAGGGAGAGGGACAGACAGGTGGACAGACACACAGACACATAATTCTACTATTTGTTAGCTGGACCTATATGAAAAATTAACTTGTAAAGCCAACATCTTGTCCTCTAGGTAAAAACAAACTAAGAAACAAACAAAAAACAAAAAAAGATCTATTGTATCTTAGGGAATTTTGACTGTTTTTCAAGCATGTTAACGGGCAGTCCAATGAACTGTCTAACTGTATAAAAGACTGCACTTCATAAAATCTGGGGCAAAGCTCTAGGGTTAAAATAATTTAAATTATTGCCTCATGTTAGGAATGAGTCATAATGATAATCTAATTTGATGCCTACATGAACAGTTCATATCTATACAGAGAAATCAGTTGCCAAGATCATTGAAAATATTTTTAAACTTATTTTAAACACAAATGTACAGACTTTTCACATTAGCTGCACTGAATGAGGGCCAAAAGGGCAGATCTTCATGTTGAAAATTTAGAAGTCTAACATAAAGTCCAGCACGTAAACATCATGTTGTCTTTCCAGTGTAAGAAAGTGAAAGTATAAAGAAGAGCCAAAAGGTATGAGAGACTTTCTGAAAGGAAAAGAAAGCTCAAAAGGCAAGATGAGCTGGGATGGGGAAAAGAGAAAAGAAGAAAGGCGGAAGATACCTAAGATAATCGCACTACTAATTTCTATTAGCTCACTAAAGGGGGGTGCTTATCTTCTTTGATCAATTTTGCATGCCTGTATCTCGATAGCTGCTCAGCTCCTTCAAAGGTAACAATATGCAATGTAATGACCATCATTAATTTCCTCTCCCCTTGTTTCAAAAATCTGTACCATTTTTATTCTTTTTTTCCCTGTTTAAAATAAAATATTGGAAAAATAAAACCCAAATAGATAAGATTCCATGGTCTTAACTGTAATTTTAGACACAAATTAGCCCACATGTAAAAGGAGTATAGTAAATCCCCAAGTTATGAATATTCAAGTTACAATCTTTTACAGAATATGGGCCTCACATTATGATATCCGGGGGAGGGAATAAATTGCAGCAGTGGCTCGTGTGTACGCGGTGCTGCTGCATGCTAACGGCACAGTGTGATGGTGTGTGTGGATAGCAGTACGGTGTGGTTTGGGACTTACTGTATTTTTGTGTTTGTTACATTTGTGCTTTACATTGCATATTTGCAGCAAAGGGTCTAAGACACCCTTTGTGGGACTTACAAGCAGATCCAACTAATGAACAAATTCTGCTTAGGTAAAAACATCCAACTATCCTCTCCTTCTCAGTCATTCTGATTGCAACTGATATAAATGTTCCATATTCTGCCTCTCAGTCACTGAAGCAGCCATTCAAACCAAACTGCTGACTGTGTTCACTGCACAAAGTGGAAAGATCCACTTGAGATCGGATGGATCCATCCTTGACTTCCAACTTAGTCCCATTCCAACTGCTATCAGCTTACACAACTGCTTTTGATGTAGTGACCTCCCTAGCAGAAAGTCAAGAATTGCTTGCTGATTGTGAAGATTGAGCATGCAGGTCAGACCACACACACCACATTGAAGGATCACTTGTCATACTTGCTGGAGAAAACACTATTTTTATTGTTTCATGCTTAAAATGAATATAGTGAAGACAGAAAGGCAGCAGAAGTGCTTTGATGGAGTTTTATTTTAGAAAACTGGGCTCAAATCTCTCTTTTACTGCTTATAATTTAAATTCCCTTTGTAAATAAATTTATTCAGCTTTAAAATGGGTCTTCCTAAGGAATTAAGTGAGTTAACATAAATAGAAGGTTATGCGAGCACTTATTCTTAGGAAATTGTAAGGCTGTTATCTTTGACCTACAAAAGACAGACTCGACATAGGCCTCCACAGTACTGTTGCTTACTGTGAAATTCATCTGCTGTAATCCTTTTTAAATGACTGGAAAATTCATTTCTAAAGTAAAAGACCACAGGAAATCAATTTAGAGAAAAGAAATATCACTCCCTCATCTTTCAAAAGCATTTTGGACTTATTTCTCTTAAGAAACTGAAAAATAAAATAAGGTAAGTAGTAAGGAGTTAGCAAAACATCACATGCTTCTTTAAATATTACACATGTGTGTATATGAAGCATTTGTTCTATATTTAATCTTCTCCCAGATGAGAATGCTTATCTTCACTGGCACTCAAAAATAGCACCTAGGTTGGATCTTAAGCCCCTGAAAGTGTGAATTTCTATAAGTGTAATACCTGCAAGTATTATCACTAGATTTTCCAATAATATAAAGTGTTGCTTTACAGTGTCTATTGAAGACATGGGCAAAATTTATTTTGACTATTGCTCCTTTAGAGTGTAGTTTATACAAGATATCACTGTAACTATTGCATTCTAGCAAACCTGGGCAAAATGCTGCTAGGCAGGCAGGGACAAGGAAGAAATCTCATAACACAAAGGGACTAGTATGAAAGTAACTGATGATCCAGACTACCACAAGAGCTCTCCAGAATCATCTCTTCACAGAGCACCCAAAGGAAATTAAGCGCTCATCTTGCTTTGTGTGTAGTAATGGGTGATTCAATATTGTATAACTGACTACTGTTGAAAATGACTGCTTAGTGTTGCAACCATTATAAGCACCTGGCCTTCTCACAGGAAGACAAATAGGGGGAGGCCTGGTAGCTGGATCTAAGGCACATAAGATCTTCCAGATCAAGAATTTGACCTGAAAATTTATATGACTAGAAAACTTTTGCAATCTTCACGCACAGCCTACTTCTCCTGGTAAAACATAAATTCTTCTCAATTTTCAAACATACGTCAACTATCTGCTCTAATATTTGCAAAACTATAGCATGTATTTAAAATAGTTAATGCCCAAATTACCATGCATTTCCCATTTTTTAATTGACCTTATTTGGTATTAGTTAAATCATTAATGAGTAGCTAACAGACAAACTGTCAGCACACTTGCTGTTTAGGACAGCCATCTTTTTCATTGCAAGAGTGTTATAAAAGACTGGATCCCTATGACCTTGTGCCAAATAAGCTTTATAACTAAAAACATACACTTAGGAAAAAACCATTTCTGCTTGAGCCACATAGGTTTACAGATGAAAATTAAATTGAAATTTCCACTTGTTATGCAGGACTGGGCATTTCTTTTTAGTTATTAATTTTTATCAATTTTAATAATAAATAAGAATATGATGTTTCTAAATCACGTTATTAGTACAATTCCCAATAACTGATACAATGCCTATCATTGTCCTTGTAGTAGTTATACATGGGTATTTCTTTATTTGAAATAATCCTGCATTGTATAAAATTTTTGACTGTGGACCTCAAGATTCATGTCTTCTGACATAGGAACAAACAAAACCTTTAAGGTAAGTACCCTTAGAGAAAATTCAAGACCTATACTTTTGAAGTACAGAGATGGAGAAAAGAAGACTTGCCTCCCATAATTTATTTGTTTCTTTTCTGTCAATATGAGAAAGAAACTCTTCAGGTCAAATTTACCTTTGGGAAAGAAAATGTAGCAGTGTCTTACTGAGTCTGCAAGTCCGCAAAGTGTGGGTGGTAATCCAGTATCTTACATTCAGCCAGCCTTGTCAATCCCTTAGTTTTAGTTTCCTCATTTAAAAAAAGAGGTAGGAACAATTTACTGAGCTTTTTCCATTGTCACCATTGTCTTTCTTTCTTTCTTTCTTTCTTTCTTTCTTTCTTTTTTTTTTGGCTTTCTCCAATTCTTTTTCTTGTTTTATTTTTTGTAGTTGTCATTGTTAAATGACACAATACAGAGTTTACTCAGAATATTTACTAACCTTGTGATACATTCATTAAAATTTAGTTATGAGTGGGTATATAATTCTTTCTTTTTCTTTTTTTTAGTACAGGGACTGCAGGGTCTTACTACACTGTTCAGATTCATAGTGAACCTCTTGTTTTCAGCCTCTCAAGCGCTGGGATTACAGGCATGCGGCACCATGCCCAGTCTCAGTCCAATCACAGAGTGCCCTGGGGCCAGGATCAGCACTGAAAGGTGGGAATCAAACCCTGTTCCCTGCACCTGCCCAAGCAGGCTCTTTCATCCTCTGAGATATCTTGCTGGCCTTGGGTATATCATTTCTTGAGTGATAGAAATGTCTTTGATCTGGATAGTGATGACGGTTGTGCAACATGAGAATATACTGAAACCTTTATACTATAAAACACTAAATTGTACAAAATGTTTGTGTGTGTGTGTGTGTGTGTGTGTGTGTGTGTGTGTGAGACTATATCTTTTGTAGAACACATTAGCAGACAGACAGGATTTTACACATGAAACAGAGATACACTATCATTTTCTGTTTTAAGAGTGTGGCATAGTCATCTATAAAGAATACTTTGACACACAACCATCAGTCTATACTTGAATTATTTTAGGTATAATACGTCACAAAATAATGTGGTTAGATTAGCAATAGTAAAGTCCGTAAGATTATAGTGATGTGAGATGATAAAGTCAACTGTGCCAAAAATGTTTGTTATTGTGTCATGACCAGGTTATTATGTATATCCATGTATGGCTAAAACAGGGCACTACTAAAAAGTTATAAAGTAGAATACAGTTTGACAGTCAACCAATGTAAGCTACAACTAGAGGAGCAGATTTTGCCAAGTTGGTAATCAAATCTTGCTAGTACTAAAATAGAGACTTCTACAAGTGCCAGATTCTAATGTCTTTCCATATGTTAGATAAAAACCTTCGAGTGGGATTTTACATGTTGGTCAATGGAAATTGGAACTTGTTAACTTTTTAAATTCCACATCCTTAACCACCCAGCAGAAAAGTTTAACCATGAGGTATAAAAAGTAAAGCCAGAATAGTATGCTGAGTTATAAAAGGCTCAAGTCAACAGCTTCTGACATTGCCAATTATGCTGATAACCCACTACTATTATGGAATATTGGACTATACATATTACAACTGTCTCTTAGTTTAATGAGAAGAGATATTTGTAGCAACAGTCTTTAGAAAACTTATGTCTGAATCTTGTACTCCAAGCAACTACTATGAAGACAACAATAAGCATTGTTGTATTATTGTAGCTGTCCTACTGATGAGTTCTGAAACTGTCTCATTGCTATTTCTTTCTTGTTGAAATTAATAATTTTTTTTTAAAAATTCCATTTCCTTCTCTATCTCTTCTGTGACTTCTTTGGTAATGACATGAACTCATACTTCCAATTCTGATCCAGTCACACTCTGCTATAATCATCTACTTTGTCAACCCCAAAGCCTGCACTTCAGGTGCAAAGCTTCTGCACATACAGAGTGCACACAGCATGGCAGTACTAATTAATTAACCTATGCACTATGCAAATAGTTAATCAGTAATTTTACATATCCCATATCAGCAATAGATAGAATATCTAAAACTAGAACCAGGTTTTCTGATTTCTGGTTAGGATTCATACTGGGTCTCTACAGTGTTTCCTGAAGGCAACAGAATTTAATTCATTAATGGGGTAGTAAGTGGGGGGAAAAGTAAAACAATTCTACAAAAGTATCTTAACTTGTGTTCCCCATATATATTGTTGATCCTGTATATTAAATAAAAGAGGGCATCTTGAAACCTAATTTCTAATTTAAAAAAAAATGAGTGTGTGTCTACCTGTATTTTAGGGAGGACCTACCTAAACTTCATAGTCTTGATTCTTGTTATTCCCCTCCCGCTGCCCTACATCCTCCCTCTGTATTGCTGTAAATCTCTTTCACTTATCTTTTATGTTTTTATTTCATATTACAACTACTGCAACTACTGCTCTGTTTTGAATGTACATGCGCGTGACATATCTTAATTCTGTTGAAGTCCCCCTCCTTTCCCCATCTACCTATCCTCCAACTGTTGGTCCTCTTGTCTTTTACCGTATCCTTTATCTGTATTTTTCTTGCTCTTTATTTATGAGAAAAAACATTTGCTATTTAAGCTTGTGGCTGGATTCATTTCACTTAACATTATGTTTGCCAGGGGTATTTATTTTCGTACAAGTAAGTACCATTTTTTCTTCTTTCTAGCAAAGCAGGACTCTATTGTTGACATATAGGCTGCTTCTAAGCTATAATGTAGTGTACTAATTTATACATTAACACGTGTGTATTACTATAGTCTAATGTCTGAAGCACTGGGGAAGATATCTAAATGAAGATAGCTGGTTGAATGGAATTTGTGTTTTTAGTGACTTCTGGAATTGCTGTAATGATTGTATGAATTTATGTCACCCTGCACAGTCACCACCATTGGGTATTATTTGATTTTTAATATTTTATTACTTGCTTTCTTGCTGATTGTCACTCCTTCTGGAGTAAGACCAAATCCTCCCATTGTTTTAATTATTATTTCCCTAATATTTAACAATGTCCAACATTTCTTTCATGTATTTAACAGTTTCTTGT
Source organism: Myocastor coypus (assembly GCA_004027025.1). NCBI lineage: Eukaryota > Metazoa > Chordata > Mammalia > Rodentia > Myocastoridae > Myocastor > Myocastor coypus. The sequence goes on along the minus strand of PVJA010004231.1, from coordinate 1,719 downwards.
GCTTATTTTTGTGTTTTGTGTGAAATGATTATTCCAGTTGTCAATTTTTGATGTAGTCTTTTTTTGAGAGGGGTCTAATTTCTTAGAGTTACTTATATATTGTAGGTATTATTCTTCTGTCTGAGGGTTATCTGGCAAGAAATTTTCACATCTTATAGGTTATATTTTCTGTTGTTTGAGCAAGACCTTCTTAAATTGATATAGTGCTGTCGGTTGGTTTTTCTCGTTATTTCTCGTGCCACTCAACTTCTGCTCAAAAAGTCCTGGTCTATACCCATGATTTCCAAAATATTTATATATTTTATCACTTAGCAGTTTTTCATTATAACATTTGCTTCTTTGGTCCTATTCCATTTTAGTTTAGTACACGGTGAAAGACCAGGGCTTAGCTTCCGTCGTGAATGTGGTGAGCCAGTTTTCACAGCATGCCGTGCTAATCCCCTTTCTCAACAATCTGGTGCTAGAATGTGTCCAGAATTATTTCAGGGTCCTCTGTTCTGCCCCACTGATCCAATAATCTGCTGTTTTTGTTACTGCAACATCACAGTAAAACTTGGAGTCAGGTATTATAATGCCTCCAGCTTCGCTCTTGTTCCACAAGACTGCTCTTGCTATTCTATACCTCTTGTATTTCCATATGAATTCTAGAGTTGTTTTCCTTCATTCTGTGACGAATGCTCTTGGTACTTCAATTAGGATTGCAATAAATGAGTACATAGATTGTGGAAGTATGACGACTTTTACACTGTTATTTCTCTATTCAGGAGGAGGAACTATCTTTTCACTATCTGATAATACTTTTCTTCTTTTTAAAGTTCTATACTTTTTGTTGTAGAGACCTTTTAATTCCTTGGCAGGTTTATTACTAAGTATTTAATTTTTCTGGATACTATTGAGAATAGAATTGTTTGTTTAGGGACCAAGGAGATAGCTCAGTGGAATGAGTGCTTGCCTGGCAAGTGCAGGGTTGTGAGTTCAACACCCTAGTACCGAAAACAAACAAAAAAACAACAACAACAACAAAAAAATGTTTGTCTAATTATGCGCTCAGTGTGTTTGTTTTGGGAGCACAGGAATATTATTGATTTATGAGAGTTAATTTTGTGCCCTAATTATTGCTGAATTTCCTAATTCTTGGAGTCTTTGTGTGGATTTTTGAGCCTTCTATGTAAAGGGTTACATCATTTGCAAATAATAATTAGAATTCATATATATATATATATATATATATATATATATATATATATTTAGAGAGAGAGGAACAATTTAATGAACAGTTTCTGTCCCTGCTTCTAGATTAATATGGGAATTTGTTACTAAAGGAAAAAACGTATACCATACATGACAATAATCAGACCAAAGAAAGGGTCAAGGGTCAAAGGGAACTCCAACTTGGTGACTTTGCTTTTCTTTGACTAAATCTTACATGTAGTACTGTAATGTATAACAACAAAATATAAAACTATAATACTGTACTGTGCCATGAGCCAAAATTTCACAACTCTATAACCAAGGGTATGCTGTCTGTAGCAAAAAGAAGAAAGAAGAAAGAAAAAGAAGAAGGAGAAGGAGAAGGAGAAGGAGAAGGAGAAGGAGAAGGAGGAGAAGAAGAAGAAGAAGAAGAAGAAGAAGAAGAAGAAGAAGAAGAAGAAGAAGAAGAAGAAGAAGAAGAAGAAGAAGAAGAAGAAGAAAAGAAGAAGAAAAAAAAGAAAAAAAAAA